>OENM01000203.1:72317-120670 GCA_900239745.1 Rotaria magnacalcarata
TAGAGATACGCATAGATGGTCTGACTTTCGTGGTTTTCAAAACCGTCGCATACCGCGGTTTTTGTGACCGCTGATTACCGCGGTTTTTTGAAAAAATCTTCTCCGTGGGTAAGATGAAGATTTTATATTGTCTGATCAAATTTTATGTACATCAAAAAATGAAATGAATCAAGCATAATTAGTTATAAAATTAATAAAAGGAAAGTATTTCTTCAAGTATAAGGTTATTTCTTTTGTTTGGCTATGGGGAGCGAGAAGCCATCTAATAGTTGATCAACATCGATTTCACCATTTTTGTATCTTTCATTTAATGTATCGATGCGTTTTTGAATGAAACTAGTGGCAGCGGTTTTTTTCGAGCTTGAGCCCCAGCATTCATTTGAAGAAGTAGGTGTCGAAATTGATTTTCTTCATTTTGAACACATTTGATGAAGGTCCACATATTAGGATAAGCTTTTAGAATTCTTGATTATTCGATACAAAAATCGTTTAAAATTAGCAGAGGATTGGCTTTATTAGAAATGATAAAAGATACGCTGCTTGTATTCGATGTCATCGAAATTTATACTGAATTAACAACAAGTGATATGCAATGGAAAAAAATAAGGTATGGCGTATATCTTTATTTCGTTATATCTTTTGCGTCCTTTGTGTTTATTCCGTTAGCTAGATTGGACGACGATACTATTGACGAAAAATGCTAGCCAGTGAAAACAGATAACACAAGAAAACAGAGGAATAAAATATTACTGATTGAATTTTAAAATTCAAAAAACAAATTTATGGAAAAATATACTTTTCACTATTTCCATACGATCGACATTTTATTTTTCGCTATTATTGTGTTCGACATTTAGTATTCGATATATTTTCTATCGACATTTTTTCTTTCGCTCATTTTAATGCCATTCGATTCGATTATGGTGACAACGAGTGTGCATAAATTTTATTTCAAAGGTTCTGGAATAGTCGACAAAATGTTGATATTATGACAGCAAACCGAAAGAAAAGGCAATTATTTGGTGCAGTCTTGAACGGACGGCAATCGAGCACATGGTTGATACACTCAAATTTGCTTTGGATTCTATTACAAAAGAAAGAATGCAAACTAGTGAAACAGCTATTGAAATTATCACCATTACTCATCAATCGATTAGATGAGGACGGAAATGATCTATTACTTTATGTCTGTTTCAAAGTTCGTGGTTATCGACATGGTCTAATCGAATTTTTAATTGAGATGGGATGTGATGTACAGGCAAAGAATTCGAACGCTGAAAGGTATTCGATGCACTCAAATTGGGACGAAACGGGAAATTGTTGGAAAAGTTAAACGAACGAGAGACTATCTGTGCCAATAATCTATATTCCCAGATATTCAGAAAATCATGTGTACCTTTTTATGAATGATACACCCCTCTTGATTCAGATATCTACGTGTCCCTATTATGGAATTTCTTCTTATTCTTTATACGGATAATTAGTGTAGTCGACAAGAACGATTAGATATTACGACGTTCGTAAAAGCATTAGTGCAATGTTAGGTCATAATAAGAAAGAATATCCTCTTGATATTATCTGCACGTCATCAGGTCAAGTATGATAAATATAGGATCAAGAGTTTATGTCAATCAATGAAATAATTGAAATGGCCTAGTTATTCTGTATTTAGTTCATAATTTCCTTTTATGGTAATGAACAAGTAAAATAGAGAAGAAAATAGAGAAAGAGAGAAGAGCGAGAGTATAAAAGAACGGTGATATAGTAGAATAGGAAGTGCTTGGAGGAGAGCAAGATAGATAATTCTGGGGTAGTATCGAGAGGGAGTAATATAGATAGTTTAAGGAAAAGAGTTACTTAGCTAGAAATATTAAGTAGAAGTTACAATTTAGAATCGTGAAACGATAATCGTTCAACATTTATTATTATTGTGCGTATTGTAATTATTTATCAATTTTATGTCAACTTATTATTATCTGTGTGTGCTCATATTGTTATTAAAATAAACATTATCAAACCCGTAACGTTATATTTTGATTTATCAATTCACCCAGAACAAAAGAATTATAACCCACAAAATATTTCGTTACACTATCCGAATCGATCATGTTGCTGCAAAGATAACAGCCACTTTGACTAACAGATTGCAATGACATTGAAAATTTACTCTCTCGAGTACTATGCATATCTTCCAATGGTATCAACTCTTTCGATAGAAAGTAATGACCACTGTCTTATCTTCCTTGTTATCATTATTTCTTCATTTGAATTGTTTTAATTGTCAACTCGATGTATGTGCATAGAGAAAGTATTTATCCGAAATCTACAATGATTCTGAGTTTTTCTTGACCTTGAAAGTGCTACATCCACAAAAAATAAAGAAAAAATGTATGTAACATTTGTAAACTTTTAAATATACTAACGAGGACACTTCATTGAATTAGTTAACAAATTGCTTCGAGCTTTTATTGTAAAAGTAACCCTACAACAAATAAGAGAGTAAGATGCAATGGTTGTATATATGAAGAAAAGATAAACGATCTACGTATAATAACTTTTGTGATGTAAATATATGTTTGCATGGGTATCTCAAGGTTAAAACGTAACCAGAAAAGAATGAATTTGTCATAAGAAGTCTCTGGTCATTTCTTTCATTGTTTTAATTTTCACGATAAGACAAAGTCTTTGCTAAAATTGCTTGTGTGAGTATACTGTTTACGTTAAATTACTTCAAAAATATTCAAGTGGTTTTTAATGCAACAAATAAAGAAATATTTTAAGTTAGCTTTTTTTGCTAAAATTTTTATATAAGGTATCTACCCATGTCATAAAAATCGCTTAAAAATCGACGATTTTATCGCGATTTATTAGCCCGATTAATCGTGCGATTATATCGCGATTAATCGTTTGAACTGGTGATATTTACCGATTTATTTCTCGATTTTCAGCAAAAGATCGCGATCTGTCACTGCTTTTGCAATTACTTATAAATCAGCTTTATAGACCTAAGTTAACATTTCTCTTTTTCATTTATTAGTAATAAACAAGTGTTGCTGAATTACTTTCATCATAGGTTATCCTTTTTTTATTGCACTAAAGCATAAATAAAAAAGATGCCTACAGTTAAAACTAACAATACAATAAAACAAGATGATGAATGAATGTGAGAACGTTCAATATATAAAGGTACTTTCGTAAAACAAATATGCTATATGTACATATGAAATATTTTCATAAAAAACAACTAAAGTCTACAAAAACAACTGTCGTCTGTTTGTATGGAACTCATAATAATCACTATGTTTCCGATTGTGAATTTGATGCTACAAGTGGATCATTTGATGCATCTATGAATCATGCAAAGGAGAGAAATTATTATAATTAAGTAGAATGATAAATTATGTTTTACCTTTATTTGATTTAGCGTACAATCTTTTTCGTTGATTTCTACGTTTGCTCAATATTGAATCATGAATGGGAGGCCAAATGATCGACATGTCATTGACTGAAAAGCCAAACTTATGCTGAACTGCATCTAAGAGAAATAGAATTAAATAGAAACAGAAAAAAATTGGTACAAGTTTTTCTTACTACGTATGGCTTTGATTCTTTCATCTTCATCGGCCTTCTTTACATTAATGTTTTGAAATTCTTGATCATCAATAAATACTACGTCAATAAGTTTTAATGCATATTTGATTGTGTTTTGCTTGGTACCATATATTTTCAAAAGATCTATTACTTGACCATCACTTCGATTGTATGACTAAACGAACAGATTAATCATGAGCATGTAGGCACGTTGTTCATAAAATATATTAAGATGAGGAGAGATTAATAAGACTCTTTACCTTCAAAGCATTCGTGGATTCTTCATCATGTGTTGCGGTTTCTTCATCATCATCTTCAAGAACAATTGGAATCTAGAAATAACGTATTTTAATCGGCGAGCTATATGCATTACAAATATAATTCTTACTTTATGCTTATTAAAACTTCGAACGATTTTCTTTTGATTCACACACAAACTATTTAAAAACTTGTGTTGACGTTCCATAGTAATTGACATTTGACTTTGTTGCTTTTGAACTTGTAAAACAATAGCATTAAGTTCTTTGACATGATGAAGTACTTGTTGAAAGCCATAATTTTGATTTTCATCTTGATCATCTTCATCGTTTATTAAGAGACGAGATTTTTTTACGATCGGTATTTTTGTTATTGGTTTCAAGTTACGTCTTTTCGAACAAGCAGACTTTGAATTTGAAGTTAATTTTTGACTTTTTGAAGGGATATTATAGTTAAAATCATCATCATCAAATGAACTATTTAATTGATTTTCATCATTGACTTTGACATCATCTGAGTCCGATGAATCTCTATCATTATCTGCATCATAATAGAAAAGATAAAAAATGACTGATTAAAGCTAAACTGTAGGATTACCTTCTATAATAATTGGACATGAAATTGATTGATTGCCTTTTAAATTCGATTTTGATGCTGATGATGATGATGATGATGATGATGATGATGACGATGATGATGATGATGAATATGTTTGCCCAGACTTCTCATTTACAGCTGATGCATCACCTTCTAATTGCATAATAAGACAAACATTCAATAGGTCTCTATATAAGTTACTCACCAACGCGAATATTGTATAAAGTCTCAGTTGTAGAACGTACTAAAAAAAATACTCTGATATACATGAGTTTTAGCGCACTTACGCGATTGCTCTTCACTTGCTGATAACACTGGATTTGATTTTGAAGTAGTTGTTAATTTTTTTTGTCGAATTTCTTGTGCTTTTTTTACTTTCCATTCTTCGCAATCAGATGGAACTTCCTCGTGCATTTGGGATTGCATCGCTTTTTCAAGTAAAATGCCATAGCGCTCCATCGACGCTCGTGTACCTATACGAAATATATCAAATAAAATACAGTCTGAAGATTGAAGAAGAGTAAACGTGCCAGTTTGTTCAATATGAACATTGTATGATTTTCCAAGCTCCTTAATAATCCCATAGCCTTGTTCATTAACATGTAATAAACGCTTAGATTCAACTATGCTGTACTTCGAAGGTTCGTCGATGTAAACGATGCATGAATAACTAGTTTTTTCTTTAAATGAACGTTGAGTTAAATAAGGACGTTCATATTCATTCCTTTTTGAAGTCATCTGAGATAGAAAGAATATATTATTATACATGATAATTTAACTGCCGTGTAAAAAAATTAATGAAAAACTGAAGATCTAATTCTGCTAATTAAAAACAATCAGCGTGTTCATAAAAGTTACATTACATATATATATATATATAAATGTATTAATAAAAAAAGAATATTAAGTTCAATCGTGTTCATAATTTATGCGCCTTTCACTAATGCATTCATACTGTTTAAAAGGTACTGAGATGCATTTACTTCTGATATTCCCAGCTTGAATAATAATAAATTCATCATTTAGAGAGCATATTGGATAAAATGAATCAAGTATATTTTTAAATTTCTCTGGAATATTCAGTTCGTCAGATATTCGTATATTAGTGCGACGAAATTGTTGTATCAATGAGTAATATTGATTTTCTAATGAATAAAACAAGATGATGTTACCATATTGAATTTGATGATGTTGATCGTTATAAGATACTAAATAACTATTGCATGAAAATCGTTTATCATACAAGACCGAGTGATATGTAACAAATTTGTCTTTGAATCTTAAATAAAATTGAATTTTGAGCGCATCATGTTGTAGAATATTCAGGTTTTCATTTAATTTTTTCTTGTAAGGATTTAAAATACTACTATTTAACTTGATTTCGTTTATCAAAAACCTTGATGGTGGTTCAGATTTTTTCGTGATGACAATACTTTCAATATCATACCAAAATGAAATTTGGGAACCCAAATGCTTTGTTCCGTGGGCCTTTTTTTTAACATGACGAATCGCCGATTCAAAACAAAACGACGAAGTGAAAGCCATTGCTCCATGATCTAAAATAGATGGTACAAAAACGACACTGAAGTTTTAATACATTAATGATGAGAAAAACAATTTATAAAAATGTGAAGATAATTATGAAGTTGATCCTTACTTAACACTTGGTTTGGCAAATGTAAATGGGCATGTAAAGAGTACAATTCGATCTTTTGATCATAAATTGTCGATGCATTCTTACAGTAGTAATGTATCATTGTATCGGCTAATTCGATCTCCTCAAAACTTCTTGGACAGTGCAATATTTTGATGGCCATGCAATAAATGGAAAAATGAGACGAATACAGTTCTGGTAAATGTTGTATAAGTATTGGTAAACCTACATTTAATATGAATAATCTGGAATCCTTCGCTTTCCAATCATTAACAGATTTAATGGAATATATATATTTCACGTGCGCATCATGCGGCAAATGAAGATTAGATAACATTGAATCTATGCCATCAATATCATTTTTTGTTAATATACAAGTAAAGCGTTTCAGTAACGTTGAGACATGGTTAAGACAGATTAAATGCATATAATCATGTATAATATCGTCAGGATAGCGAAAAAGTTTTAGTAAACATGACAATCCTTTAATACCAATAACTGATGAATGATATTTAGCATTAGTGTTAGATTTTTCAACTCCTGCTGCAATTGTAACAAAATCTTCATGATTTCTTGATTGATAATTATTATATTTGTATGGGTAAATGATTTGTTTATTTAGCAGCGTTCCTAAATAAGAAAAATAAAAAAAATTAAATAGTAGCAAAAAAGAATAACAGCATACAAGAATAAAAAAATTACCCTCTGTGATACAGTTTGTACAAGCAAAGTAACCATTAAAGTTAATGGTTTTAGTAAACAATGATTTCGCCGGTAGATCAGACACAAAAAATAGTGTTTTTACGTGTATTTGATACTCATTTCCATCTACAAATATTGATGTTCCATTTTCAGCTAGATCAGTAATTTGTTTTATGATATCTAAAAAAAAAACATCCACATCTGGCTTCTTGCAGGATACCCATAATCCTAGTATTAAAATATTAGAATAATGTTCCCTAATTGGTGGAGGTAATTCCATGATTGAGCTAAAGCAAGGCCATATTGCTGACTTTGTTGAACGTACTAAAGGTGCACCATCAACAAATACATTAAGTGTAATTGGATGAACAATGCCTTTTGTAATAAAAGTATAACGACTACCACTTGTAACATCAAAATCAGGAAAAAGATCGATATTTCCGGTAAAGAAAGAGATATTTTTTTTAATAACATATTCTAGTTTCTCTCTAATATTTGTAGTGATAATTTCTGTCAATTGTCTCTGTGACAATTTTAAATTAGAAAAGATACAAGTTGAATTTGTACAATATTGTTCACCGCGTTTGCATGTTGTTAAGGTAAGACATTGGTTACAATAAAACTTAGTCATAGATGATGGATTTTTCCCATATAATTTTAATACCTGATTAAACGTTATTGGAAGTTGATTCGGTATTGGTAGTAGAGATTTGATCAAACGCATCAATGCAAACACCTTGGCTTTATCGAAATTTGAACTATTACAAAAATTCATTATAAATTTAACAGCTTCAGTCACACTTATATGCGCATCTTTATATAATGGTGATTTTCCATCTTTTGAGGATAGGAAATTATCATGTTCATTAAAATTATCCTTTTCCGTCGAAGAATAATATTCTTCGAAGTTATCTTGACCGAGAAAATCAGGATCAACAACATTATCTACCAGCACTTGCTCATTCGTGGTTGTTGTTGTTGATGTTTTCTTCTTAAGAATATTACGTTTCACTATATCAATCGAGTAGCTAGTTGAATCAGTATCATCATCGGATTCATTTTCAACTACTTCTTGATATTGCTTCTTTCTTTTGTTTCTGCGTGCCCTTTGTTGAAAAACTCGTCCAGTGTAAGATTCATTACCATTTTCCATTATAAGAACAAAGCCAAAAATAAATAGAATCAGGAATCGATTATGTGCAATAAGACGTTTAAAATATTTTAATATTCACTACGTAGGTTTAAGAAGGCTTAACACATTAACATGGATTGCATTATAAAATAATTACTGGAGAACAATGACTCTGATTGTGTTCCTATTGGTTGACGGACGTGAACCAGTTAGTATCCAATCCGCCGTTTTTGTCTACTCGTAATAAACGAAATTCAGCAATAACTCTGCAAATGAACAGAAAAATATATTTGTTTGTCTGAATAAAATAAAACAAATAATTTTATCTGGAGGCCATCAAACATTTAGTTTTAAATATCGCGATTTATCGGCAATATTATGCAGATTAGCGATTAATCGCGATTAATCGCCGGGCTTGCTACTTATGTAAATAATTGCCGGTAGCTCGCGATTTCTTGACGATTTTTGTTCAGACTTAACAAGATCGTCAATTAATCGCAATTAATTGTCGATTTTTTAAGTTGAATCGCGATTAATCTGCGATTTTCTTCAATTTCACGATTAATCGCTAAAAGTCTCGCGATTTCGATGACATGGGTATACGATGAAGAATGGTGGACAACATTTTCAAATGTAGTATTTGAAGAGAATAAATATTGCGAAACTTATCGAAGTGTCTATTACTGAAAAGTAGCTGCCTGATATTGCTCCTACGAATTCTTTGGATTTCATTATTATTTATCGTTTGAATTTTCATAGGTGAAGAAGAAGAAGAAGAAAATCAATGGAGTCAGTATCGAATGATAGAGTCGAAACAAAAAACAAGGCAAGTCTGCTAGTGTACACTACTCGACCTTGGGAATTGCTAAAGACCTGTTTTTTGGTGGTCACTTGGATTGTTTTGGTCAGTTATCTTTCGATTGTTTCGTCTCTCTACAAACTTTCTTGATTGATGATAGGGCATTCATGGGGAACTGGTGGGTCCAACTTTAAAAATATTAGCTATACAGACAGGTGTAACTTTCACTGGAATCAGTACAATTTTATCAGTTCGAGGCGGTGGGTACATGACTGGAAGTTTAGCTGGAGCAGCTATGCAAAACCTGGTCAAACAATATCCGGAAGCTTTACTTTCTCTCGCATTTTTTATTGCATCGACGGGTCAGTCAAATTAAACATTTTCTCATCCAATCATTTGATATTGTTTTTAGTCGTTTTTTTCACTCCGTATATTCGTTCGTTGTTGGTTCTATCAGTTTTGTTCTTTTGTCATGGAATCGCCCAAGGATTCACCGACAATGGTCAGTATTTTTGACGATTTTAAGTCATGATAATATCGAAGAACATTGTGCTTTAGCTGGCACAAGTCTTATATTGTCTATGTGGGGTGATTATGCATCCACTCCATTAAATACGGTTCACTTAGGCTTCGGCATTGGTGCTGCATTAGTCAATATTCTCGTGGGTCAATTTCTCGGCGAAGGACAGCTTGACTTATCCAATTTAAATCTCAATTCTACCATGCAAAATCTCTCATCTTTAGCGTCAACAAATATCAAGACACCATACTCAATTGCAGCGAGTCTTTGCTTAGTAGTATCCATTGGTCATCTGATCTTTACCATTAGCAAATATCTTACTCGACCTCAAACTCTTCAAGTACAACAAGTCAATTATTCTGTGGTTAATACGACACCTGTTGATGATATTCAATCCAGTCACTCTCAACAGTTGCCAAAACTAGATAGTTGTTGTCATTTGTATCACAGCGTATTTATGTCAAGTCTATGGATCGTTCACTTGATTTTTGTCGTCGCTATCGATCAAGTATTTGCCAAATTCTTTTTTTCTTATATGAAACTGGCACAATTTCAAATTTCAACAAAAAATGCGTCTTTAGGTATGATATTATACTGGCTCTCGTATTCAGTAAGTCGAACTTTCAGTTCATCATTGGTATTGTGAGAAAAGACTTTTCTTTAGACCGGACGTGCAATCTGCGCTGTGGTAACTTTGTTTCTATCGGTTGATGTCACATTAAGTATCATATGGATTGGTGGGTTAGCATTGGCAATAACATGGTTGATTTATGTATGGACCATTGGATTGTCTATTTATAGCCTGTTTGTTTTGGGCTCCTTCACTGGCCTCATTTTCGCTCCAATCTTTCCCTTATCGTTCAGTTTTATCAATAAACGATTGAACGTTACTCCATTAATGGTTGGTATATTCTTATGTAGTTCCTCACTTGGATCAATGTCCTTTCAGAGAATAGCTGGTCAGTTAACTCGCTTTTGTTTGAAAATATAGTTTTTTTCTAATTTTATTTTCAGGTGTTCTGATGGATAAAAATCCAAAACATTTTCCTACATTGCTCATTATATGTGTTCTTATAGGAATTCTCTTCTATTGTTCCACCTTTTTTCTCTCTATGTTACATCGTCGACCAAGCATGAAAAAGTTCTAACCGACTTTTTCTACCAGTGTTCTCATGCATGAGTCAACTGTGTAACACAACAAAAAATGACTACTCATGTAACAGTAAAAGTGAAAACGACATCACTTATAAATATTTTCATTTTGCTGTATTACTATATTGAAACATTTATTAATAGCTAAATTAAAAAAGATAGAGTAAAGAAAAAGAGTGATTACATTATTTGTAACATATTATTTCTGCATTATGAACAAAATTAAGAATGTTTCAACTTTGAACTATTGACGCGCATTCTATTTCATATAAAATATTTTGTGGCACTTATTAAACTTACGTTATATATTGAACAGCATGATTCATAGTCGATTAGGGGGATAAGAGATCATTCTCTTATCCATCAGTGATGGGATCGGTTCGTGTTTTTTTCGAACCGAACCGAATAAAATTCAAATGTCTTACATATCTCAGCAACATCAAAATATTATTAGAGTATTTGCTTTTCTCTTAAAACGCAATTTTGTGTACACATTATATATATATATTTATATACGGCGCAGGATAAATTAATAGTCAAGAGATTTTGAATTTTTCCTAGTTAAAGTTACAATTTTTATTTCACCTAGTACACTTAAAATTTCAACTTTGACTAGATATATTCTAGTAAAAATGAATTTTTGAATTTTTCCTGTAGGAGAATGTTAAATATTCCTGACTAAATAGTATCAACTTCATATTCCAATCTTTCTTTTAAGAATAATTAAAATATATATTATTTTCGGCAGAATTGGTGGAAGGTCAAAATAAAATAAAATGTACATTAAAATAAACGTCGCGTATATCATTGAAGTAAATATTAAAGTATCAGTCTCTTATTTTCATGGAGGAATTTTCATTAGTTACTTGATAAACATATTGAAGGTTTAAGTTCCGAATTTTAAGAAAAGGTCTCTATAAAAGACTCATTATATGATAATATAATATTGGTTCTACGAGATGACTGGGGAGATTCTCAGCTCAAATTCTGGGTAAATAAAAATTGGTGCTCAGAATGTTGAATATGAAGTAGAATATTATCATCTTGCTTTTACATACGAAAATTTGTACACAAAGCTCAATAAATGTCACGAAAGAATTGATCATCACGAACGAGATAAGATTTGGAAAAAATTACGTAGTGTGAACATTTAGTACAGCGTGGTACTATATCTCATTCATCGAAAAAGAAACTATGCTCAAATGTGTACTGTAATCTTTGTATTCTTGACACATAAAAAAATAAAGTTAATATTAAATTTTCAGGAATATTTCAGATTCTCCTATAGGAGAAATTAAAACATTCATTTTTACTAGAAAATATCTAGTCAAAGTTGAAATTTTTGTTTTACTAGGTGAAATTAACATTTTAAATTTTACTAGGAAAATTACAAATTCTCCTGCGATACATTCATACATATATATATATATTATTGTTATTAACATCTGTTTTTAACATGTGTGCAGTGTTCCTATTAGAAATACTGGATGGATCTATGTTTTATTTCTCTAATAAGCAGAAAATTTCTCTTGGTTGAAAATAAATATATCGGCTTAAAAGACTTCGAACCGATCGCATAACTGTTATCCACGTCCGTGACATGTGTTTTTGTATGATGGTAACGCTGACATACGAAATAACATATTTGCTTTTGTAATTAAATCAATCTATTTTGTACGCGTCAAATCCCTTCCACCTGTTCGCTTCGGTTTTGTATTGTCATTCTCTTTCATTATACTCTCTGTATGTGAATACTGACTATCGTATATAAATAGGTTGAGATTTTTTCGTTTTTCATTTATACACCATGCAATATACCTCCCATCGTCTTCGTTCTGTTAGTGTCAGTGATAGTGCAACCAGTTGTTCTAGGTGTGCCTGTTCGAGACAATGATGTCCATGAGTCGTGTGAAGCTCAATTTTGGTCAAATGATCTGTGCTCTGGCACAGTCAGCGTTAGAGGTGATTGCAAAACGGCAACACTCAACTTCGCTCATACTAATATGTCAGAAATATGTACTTCGATCAATTTCTTTTGGTCCTATCCTATCGGTAATTAAACCATGATTATTGAAACACCATTCACTATCAAACAACAAAATTATATGGTTCAGTTTGACAACGATCATATGATGGGTGCCATTTCAAATGTTTATAGACTGATCGATGGAAAAGAAACCGAAGTAACAACCACAGCAAGTAAACTTATTCAATATGCGGATTCAAACTATCAAGTCGTACTCAAATTGCAAGGTCCACCCAATTTATTCTACTACGGTGTATTCATTGATTATGAAGTTGCCAAATCATAAACAGAAAAATGCCTAAACCTTACATTTTTCTTTCTATAATAATAAATAATAGCTTGGGTGTGAGTGAAGTCATTCAAGGAATCTCAGTTCAATGGCATCCACACTCACACTCTCACGCCCTCTATTGAAGCTGACAGCAGTCACTCGTTGCTGTTTTCTTCTTTCGACTGATGGCTAGATAGCTTTTTAATTATATCGCACGCCCTTGTATTTTTGTTTTCTTTTGCTTCTTTCAACCATTTAGAGTTGTTTTTGCACATCGGTTAATGGTTTGTTTTTTCTATAAAAAAGTAAGTTATTTAGAAGCAACAATTTATTAAAATCGGAACGAATGAATGAGTCACTCTTAAACCATCTATTTCTTCCCCATTACTTACCGTCTTCGGCGGATAATGATTTTTTAATTCAGCAAAATCATCAACATGAACATAAACTATTGGATTCTATGAATGAATACTTGAATTCAGTCAAATGGCCTGATGCACCGGCTATTTTATCAGTGATTCGAATTCTTATAGATTGCGGTGAACGTTGGTCTCACTTACAGAATTTCCAAAACTTCAATGTATTGAATATACAATCCACTATTGCACAACTAGAACCAGGCAGCTTTCTTCCCCTTTATTTTCACGCTCAAAATGCGGCAATTTTAATTGAAATCGATGAAAATAATATTAATCAAGCACTGATTTCAGCTTGGCAAGTTTTATTACCATGTGAAGAAATTACTTCTTCTCTTATGCCTAATCTGTCTTATTTTCCAGTCACAAAATACAGATTGTACGATCGATCGCAATTGAATACCAAAGTTCATTGCGAATTGTTGATGGATTTTATGTTTAATACCATCGAATATTCCAAATCTTACAAGTCCTCTTGCAAATTTGATGAAATACGTGAAGTACCAGAATCTCACTATGTATGCCAATGGTGGATTCAACATTTCAACGGTATAGATATCGAGACCGAATCCAATCAATCCACTCAATTTACGAAAAAACATCGTGATCAAGTTCGATGGAATCAAGCATTGTTACCTTTCCGACGTTCAGGCTTATGGATGATCATCAAGACTGTATTTCATACAATTCTAGTCAAACATTTGGGACAGTTTGGTACCATCGTTTATAAATTGTTAATCACCCAATTTCTTACTCATATCATTTGCACAAGGCATTTTAGTATATCCACTGATTTCTTAGTTCATTGCATTCGAAAAATTGTACGTCGGTTGAATAAGATTGATGACTTGCTATTGCCCATGGATTCAAATGATATGAACCAATGGATCCAGCATACGAAACAGGAAATACAAATGAATATCGATCAAATTCTTTCAAAACTCAATTGGCAAAAATCGAACAAGAGCGAAAAAAAGAGCCAGATATCGAGCTGGAATAATATAAAGCTTAATGATTTTGAGATCTGTCAACATTCGTGTGTACAATTCAAGGCGTATCTGAATCATGTCAATTCAAATCAAGCATCGGGGTCATTTTCAGATGTTAAGAATCATGATGTTTTCGCGAAGGTTAATCAAGAAGATTATATACCTTCATATGATATTTTAGTAAAACAAATGAATTATACATTTGTAACAGCATTGACTCATATAGATATTTGGGTTCTATCACGTTTAGAGAAATGGATAAACCGCCCATCGCTGTTTGTAAGCGGAAAGAATCGTTTCGAATTATTACTACGCTTCTTCGAAGAATATCAGAGTGAAGCTTTACGTTATTATTGGTCAGACAATGGTCCTACCGATCCGATGAATTACAGCCGATTTATTCTAACATCATTGACTATTATTCGTTGCATGCATAAAAAATTATGCCAAGATAAAAGATTTGAGCGACTGAAACTACATTCTATACATATTCCCAATCTTTTGCATTTGTTCGAATATTTGATCTTACCTAATCGAGAAGATATGATTATGGCGCGTGATCTATACTTGTTTTTTACTGAATTCAATAACAAGCCATATCCTGATCTTTTGGACAATATAGAATCTGAGGAGGCATTTGGCGTATATTTTGCTGATCACTCGTCGGAAATGAATAACAACATACAACGCATTCAAATTCAAGCCGAACAGGATAAGCAAAATAAAATAATAGAAGTCAACAATGCGAAGCAAAGGTATATGCAGCTAATGACTATAGTAGATAATTCCTTTTGTGAATCTACTACCAATCATCATAATAAAAAATGCAAACGGTGTAAAACTCAGAAACAAGCAAAAAAAATTCAAGTGAAAATTTACGAATGCCCCATGCCATTAGCACGTGAGAGTGCATTAGCCGTTATATTCGAATTACAAATGCCTATTGAAATAAGATGTTATCGAGATATCGTTTGGCAATTTATAAATCGTTCTAAACCACAACCAGAGAATCGTATGCATGAATGGTTAACGGTTTCCCCTCATGGCAACAAGTTAAAGTCATTCTATACCGGTCCCAATGATTGCAAAGTTAGATTAGTATCTTCAACTAAATCTATAACGCAAACTCACTATTCTACTCCACCATCAATTGTATCCACGCCTGCCCAAGACTTTCTATTCGAAAATAGTTTGCAGGTTCAAATTTCACCAATTAAATCGATCACGTTCGAGGATGAATGTCGTGTATTGACACCTCTGCTTGATCATCCTGATTATAAACAGTTGCAATTTACTGTAGGCACTACAAAATTCGTCCAAAATCATGTCATAGCTCAACTACCTAGTTATTCATCACGCTTGAAACCCTCACAGCTGATAGAATTCGGCTCATTTCGTTCGGGTCATCATTTACAATGGTGGAATCTTCTGACAATTCTTGAGATGGATTCATTATCGTTTGCTGAAGAGAGTGTAGCAATATTAATTATACATTCAATATTACAATCTGGCCCTTGGATATCAAATTTAAGAACATCGCCTAATTCTTGGTGTCCAGAATCACATCGGCAGTTATTAGAAGATCATTTTGTCGATGAACTACTGTCAAGATTTGATCGTCATTTAAATGATTGTGCATTAAATTGGCAGAATGAATTGGTATTAGTCGTCATTACAATGATTACCATGAGAGTGTTAACCATTTGTAATTCAACAAGAGAAGATAAAGTTGTTAATTTAGCGATGAAATGTCGTAAAACTGGTGAGAAATGGATCGATCTAATTTCAATTTGCATTCAAAATGTATCTCCATCGGCCTTTGATGAAATAGAAAACCTTCGTCTTAAAATGGTGAATGTTGGCATTTCCTGTATCTTAACATTTTCAACATATCCAGATCGAATCCGATTTTTATTGTCGTCGAATGAACATGTCGTGTCTTTACTAAAAGCAGCAACTACAGTGCACGATAATATTATATTAAGCAAGAATCAATCTCATATGAGTATTTTTATGAGAAATATTATGCGATTCGGCGAACGTACATTAGTCATGATACAGCCGACAGTTGCCGCATTCCTACAAAAAACGATGTATCAAAGTTTGAATAAATTTACAACTATCTACTGGGCAATCGCCAAAAGAAAAGGTAGCATGAACGGACAATGGAAAAAAAGAACCAATGCTCAATATGATGGTTGGTACGATTGTCAATATCAATCAAGATGCATTTCAATAAATTGTATTCGAGGAACGTTTTTAATCGATGGTATGACTATAGGGTTTTTACCTGAGCAGATCATTTTCAATGAATTGTTTGTTCGTGTATTTGGCGATCACATCTTTGAAGTTCAAGCAGCCGATTCACCTCATACATATGTTACTAAACATTCGTATCATGGTACTGGAATCGTCCAATATGAATTTTATTTCAATGATCGAACTAATCACTTGGTTATTAAAGAACGATACACACAGTCGAATGATATGTTTCAATTAATTCCTCATAGTTGTTTTGAAACTGAACTACCAGATATGCTTGTCTCTAATCACAGCCATTGGTGGAATGCTAAAGGTCAGGCAATCGAGTTTCGACCAGTTCATTTTAAAGATATCGATTTTTTGAATAATAAATCCTACATGTTATCACTATTGACAGGATATATTACTACTAGTGGCATAGGAAATACACAAATGTTGGTTAATCAATCATCAACATTCTTTCAAAGTTTATTCAATCAATACTTTATTCGTCTCGATGATAAACCGTACATATACATGATGCGAGAACATCTTTCTCATACTGACCTCATGATTCATATTTATTTATCTCGTTTAGGAATTTCTTTTCAATACAACACTAGAACGAGCATAATTACATCTCATGAATATCCAGATATGCGTATTGACGAACAGCAATGGTTGGGAACATTAACAGGTTTAACATCTGGTCTTCTCTTATCACCATTGCTCGTCAAGAGCCAAACAGTAGAATATTATCCGTATAGAAAACTGATCGTACCTTTTGGAGAAATACATAGAGAAATAGCATACAACAATGCCGATCAAATTGTCACCATACAGAGATCATCATCAGTATCTTTTCTACACCAATATTTTGTTTTCATATTAAATGATCGATTAAGAATCCTTCAATCGACCGACAGTCCCATTGGTTGGCTGTATTTAGCATTGCTACATGCAATGACATCTCATCCCTTACCTGACGAGTATACTGAAATGACTGGAATGGAACGTGCCTTTCAATTGTTAAATTCTGCTGGTTGTTGGTCCGATCAACCTTTCGATTCTCTCTCTCTAAATATATTAGGCCAAATCGCTGCCATTTCGCCGAAAGTAGATTACTATCCAGTACATCTGACTTGTATGGAAAAAATCGATTGGAATACTAATGGTTTATATTATTCTATGCAACATTTTGGTTATTATTTAATAGCAAAGAAACTTATTCAGAATAGTCAACAGTTGAACTTCATATATTCATCGTCCGCTTCTACTGATATGCCGAAATTATTTGAAGGAAAAGTTTATAATGAGTCATTGTTGAAAAAACTCTATTGGGATTATCGAGATTCATATAATCCTCTAGCTAGATTATCCATAAAGATGGAACAAAATATCCTGTGCACATTGCATACAAAGTCATATCAGGCTGCACCGAAATATTGTCCAGATGAAATCAATCACACTGCTGTTTGTCCTGTCGATGATATGTATAAAAAAGGCAATATAAAGCTTACGGACTGTTCACAGCAGCATTGGTTACCTTTGTCTCAATGGCTTAATGATGAAAATCAATTGAAAAATATTTGGATTGGATTATTGAAAAGGATTCACTGTCTCAAGATATCACAGTTTCAGCACACCAAAGACGAAATCGAACGCTTTGAAAAATTAATAGACTTTTTTCGTTACATCTCCAGAAAACTGAAGACAAAAACTTATTACTTGCAATTACTTAAAACAGCACTGAAAATTCCTAATCCGTTAATGAAAATTGCCAAATTTCCACCATTTATTGAATATTTCAACATGGAAGAAATTTCGCCTGTCAAAGGACGTATTAATTTATCAAGTTATTATACTTCGGAGATACAAAACCGAATTCTAGCAGAAGTCGAAAATTCTTGGCAGAATCATCGCAACTATGACAACAGCAATGCATTGGTTACTTTTAGTGAAATCGCTCACATTAATCAATTATTAATGTCTTGGCAAAATAACAGAAAACTTCGATTATTTTTAGAATATTTTGAAAATCGCATCTCTATTGTTCCCATAGAGAAGTTCCATACCAAAGTATTATATTATCCTCAAAAATTTGCAGCTGAACTAATTGAAGACCACCATCAGATATGTGTCAAATCGGGAAATCGACTAATTGCTCAAGAATTGTTACGAAGTGCTGCTGAAAAATTTCACCGTCCTTATTCAGGTCATTTCGATAAGGCCGCAGTAACATTTCAAACTACTAACCGACAGACTATATTTCCCGATCAGATTTTCCCTTCCGTTAACAATGAAGAGAATCCTCTCAAAGAAATCGGCAATTATTTTAAAAATCAGCTAGAAGAAAGTTGGAAAAAACTGATATCGGACAATCAATGTCGACGTGTCGATGTTTCAATTGAGGAAATTACCGAATCGCTCAATTTTTTGCGCAACGAATCCACAAAAAGCTGGAATGCATTGGTAGAATCTATCACAGAATTCAATAAACAATTATTCGATATAGGTCTGACCGTACGAATTACGCCAACAACTCTCATCACAATTTTCCAACAAAACCTAACTAAATCTAATTTGACTGCCGCTCAGTTCACATTACTTGGTGGTATTCTAGTCTGTTGGACATTAGAGCAGCAACTAGAAAGAGCTTTGCATTATGCCATGCATGACCAATTGGAAGAGTTTACAAAAGAAATATCTCATATACCACATTCAAACTGGATACCTTCCGAACATATTTCTTGGCTGATTCTAGAATTGGAAATGAACATTACCATCCGAGACATTCAAATAGATGTAGCACGTCATATGATGCAGTCAGTTGTGACAGCGGACAACGCTAAGGTAGAAAATCTAGTCATGCAAATGAATATGGGAGAAGGCAAGACGTCAATCATTTTACCAATGTTAGCTGTTAGTTTATCTTCATCAGATTCCCGTTTAGTTCGTATAGTGGTACTTAAATCTTTATTTCCGACAAATTATCAATCATTACGATATAAATTAGGCGGTTTACTGAATAGACGCATATTTCCTTTTTCATGTCGTCGTGATATGAATTTTAATAATGAACAAATAAATCAAATTTTTACTCGTCTCCAACATGGGTTACGTAATTGTGATGTTACCTTAACTTCGCCAGAAGATATTCTATCATTTGATTTGCTTACCATAGACAAATGCCGACGCAATGAATTCAACATTGGTCGTTCTATGTTGACGGTTCAACGATGGTTAAAGACATTTGCTCGTGATGTATTAGATGAATCTGATGAAATTCTACATGTTAAATATCAATTAGTTTATACTGTGGGTGGTCAACAACACGTTGATGGAGGCGCAGACCGATGGAATACCATTCAATTAGTACTTCACTTAGTCAAAAAACATGCTCAAGATATCTCAAATCGTTTCAGTGAAGACGTTTTCTATAAACCATTAGAACGAAAAAGCTCTTTTCCACAATTTCGTTTGCAATCACATCAACCATTTTCGCTGTTGTCTCAAATGATAGTCGATGATTGGCTTAATCAAAGATCTTATCGATATGAAGATGAAAAACTCATTCGACCGTTCATTTTAGAAACGAATTCATCCGTTGAACATCTGGTTACTAGATTTTCACAATATGATATTGAACGTTTTTTAATGTTTCGCGGGTTGCTATCATCAGAAGTTCTGTTAGTTGCTTTGAAAAAAAGATATCGAGTGAATTATGGTGTTACGCCGAATCCTTCCTTTAATCGCTTAATGGCTGTACCCTTCCGTGCAAAGGATGTTGCTGCCGATAGAACGGAATTTGGTCATCCTGATGTTGCTTTAGTATTAACACAACTCTCATATTATTATTCTGGCTTGAATGATTCACAATTGATTCAATGTTTCGATCGTCTGAGTGCAAAAGAAACTGACCCTGCATCCATTTATGAACAATGGATTTTAGCCGAAGAGCAAGATCAAGTACCGGCAAGCATCAAACAATGGAAAGGCGTTAATTTAAAAGATTATCAGCAACGAACTCATGATCTGTTTCCGACTCTACGATACAATATGTTAGTCGTCAATTATTTTCTAAATTATTTTGTATTTCCTCGAGAAGCGAAACAATTTCCGCATAAAATAGTGTCATCAGCTTGGGACTTGTCGTCATCGAATCGGTCAAACATAATAACTGGATTTAGTGGTACAAATGACACACAACTATTACTTCCGATTGATATCCGCCAGTGCGATTTGCCTCAACTTCAGAAAACGGATGCCATCGTTGTTAACAACTTACTACAACCTGAAAATGAAAGCTACCAATATTTACCAATCAATGCCACTTCCGAACACATTTTAAATAAAATAGTAAACTACAAAGAAAGTATTAACGTTATCTTAGATATCGGTGCACTATTCATCGATGGAACTAATCGAGATATAGCTATTAAATGGTTAAATCAATCTAATAAAAACAAGATTGATTATGCCATTTATTTTGATTCCGATTCCATTGTTGTTTGTGATCGCCAACTTCATCATTATCGATTTGAAACATCACCGGCAAGTGAACGACTAGATCGTTGTGTATTTTATTTGGATGAAATTCATACACGGGGAACTGATTTTAGATTTCCAAGTGGATTTCAAGCTGCAGTTACCTTAGGAAACGGCTTAACCAAAGATCGTTTTGTTCAAGCTTGTATGAGAATGAGAAAATTAGGAAAGGGTCATCGATTGACATTTTGGAGCTCAACTGAAGTTCATCAACAAATTATAACATTGAAGAAAAATTCATGTATTGAAAATCAAAAAGGCAATAGTAATAATTTTATCAAGCTAATTGATATTCTTCGTTGGGTTTATGAAAATACACAACAATCGACTTGGGATGGATTACATTATTGGGCTGCACAAAGTTTAAGTTTTCAACGAAAAGTAAGTGCATGTCAAACTATTCAATGGATGAACCATCAGCAAGAGTTTACTGATAAAATGTTGGAGAATTTCGCCAATGAATGCTTAGAAGCAGAAATAATTGAATTAAAACGTATGTATGGTGCAACAAGAGTGCTAGAGACGGTTGCAAAAATTTATCTTGCTCGATATAGGCAATGCAATCATCATTTGTCGAAAGATATTCACCGTGTTGTGTTAAAACGATTATGTGAATATGGAGGAACAAAACTACGTCTAGCTCAATTGTTAGATGAAGAACAACAGCGAGAATTAGAACATGAATTGGAAGAGGAACGACAATCACCACATCCTGTACCTGTCAAGCCACAACAACCTAAGCTACATGAAGAAATCAAACGATTGTTTGACATAAATAGTAAAGTTATGAATCTAGCACAACTACCTAATGTATTTCGTCCTTTGATGTATGCCTTCATTGGTACGACATTTTTCAATAACTGTCAACCAGACAGTTGGCGATTAAATTTTTGGGTTACAACTGAGTTTCAGCATGTGATTGAGAGTAGAGGAGAGTCATTAAATCCATTTCTTCGCCCTCCACGATGGATTGTTGTCTATCAAAATCGACATATCATTTTTATCAGTGCTTTTGAAGCTAACTGGTTGATGGGTAATTTGAAATCCAAAATGCCATCGGTAACCACACTACGCTTATTTTTACCTCGTATTAAGCGGGTTCAATCAATATTTGTCAATACTCCGACTCTCACGATTCCTCCGTCGATTGGTCTCCCTAGTGGAACTGCTACTTTCATTATACCCATAGAATGGTTGACTCAACTATTTGTCTTTAACGGCACTCTTTATTTTGAAACCGCTGACGAGCAAAAAGCATATTGTCAATGTTTAAGTTTGTGCCCTCAACCGCGAAACCTTGTCGAAGTAGCAGCCTTCGAAAAAGGTTGGATTGCAGTCGATGGATTCGTGAGTAGTTCAAAACATCGTCTTTATTTATCGATCGAACACGCGCAATTCACATTAAATCCACTGACATTTGCTAAGCAAGTGATTGAAAATCGTCATAATTTCCATGTACCTGTGTCGTCACATGTTGGAAGCATTATTCTTAATTCATACAAACTTATTTAATCATTCTTAAGTATTGTTCTCGTCTTAAAACCAATACTAACAATGACAACGTTCGCATAGATAGAAATTGACTGAACAATAATAAAATTGCGTATGTTCCGTATTGAAAAAATATATTGGTCATCAGCTACACTAGTCGACGATCTTGACTTCGATCTGTCCAGATTCTTGTTTTTCTTGAACATCAGACAAGATTATTTTGTCATTCCTTCTGTATAAGATTCTTCCCTCAAAAAAACAGATCTTGCCAGAAAGGCAAAATTCTTGTTTCTTGCTTTTCTGGTATGATTCTTGTTTTCTTAAAATTCTTGCCATTTTGATAAATCCTTGTAATAAAAATGAGTTTAATTTAGACATCCATACGGTTTCCTCCTTTCGGTCCATCGGCAGGCCACCACGAAGCAATTGGTGGCAATTGCCACACCTGAAAATATTATTAGTGGCATATGTTTATCTGTATATATACATATGGCACATCCAAAACATGTTTTTCTTTAAAAAAAACTAGGCATTACTATTTATTGCTGCACCTCCATATCAGACGCTGGCCCGCCAATGTTTCGGTTCTATTATATTTTAATTTCGAATTAAAAAAAATACACAAAAAGCACATTGCAGGTGCAAGGAAATATACAATAAGTTCATATCGAATACAGAACAAAATTATCTATTTAAAAGATACTCCTGTTACAGTTCGTCAGCGTCATCTTCATTATCATCTAGAAAGAAAAAGATATAACGTTCAGACTTCTGTATATGTATAAGTATATGTACAAAGATATCACGTGATATTTTTCTTTAAGATATAATAAGAATCGTTGAAAGGAAAAGAAGAAAGATTCTTGTCTGAATTTTAAAAAATCTTGAATATCTTACATTCTTACCTGATTCTTATTTATCTGATCAATCAGACAAGCTTATGTTTTTTCTAGAATAACAGGCAATACTCTTGTTTCTTTCCTGTGCCGAAGAATCTTGCCTGATATTCAAGAAAAATAAGAATCTGGATAGATCGAAGCTAAGATCGTCGACTACTGAACTTATTCACAACACAGATTCAAACTATCAAGTCATGCTCAAATTGCAAGGTCCGCCCAATTTAATCTTCTACGGCGTCAGTAGTGTCAAACTTGAAACTTGAATTCAGTTGAAAATAGAAAATATTAACT
Source organism: Rotaria magnacalcarata (assembly GCA_900239745.1). NCBI lineage: Eukaryota > Metazoa > Rotifera > Eurotatoria > Philodinida > Philodinidae > Rotaria > Rotaria magnacalcarata. Next base: position 95,895 of record OENM01000203.1, read on the forward strand.
TTCAACTCATAGCGATATATGTGTGAGTCACGATTTTTCAAAATGCTATTGGCTTAAAAGTTGAAAATTGAAATTTTCAAGTTTCAAGTTCGATATATCTGTACGGTGTATTCATTGATTATGAAGTTGCCACATTATAAACAGAAAATTGCCGAAACTTTACCTTTTTATTTCTATAATAATAAATAATACTGACACCATTGAACTTGAATAAAGCATCTGTCATCCGAAAAAGTATGAGAGTTGTCAATTGATTAGATTAATATTGGAATCTATGAATAACTACCTATTATAAGCAACAAGTTATAATTTTCGAGTATTAGATCACATGTGACACAATAACCTCATCTATTATCAATGACGTTGTAAAAGGTAACTGTCTGCGGATGATTGAAAGAAAGATCCTTTTGAGTGATTTTGCTCTTTCTTGTAGGTAACGGCAATGAAAACCGATGTGTGTATGCATGGATGTGTACATCTTCCCCTCACTGACATACAAACCCTCTCGCAATCGCTACACACTGATAACCGCCAATTATATACGGCTGATTTTTAGCACTTGCAATATAAACAAACTTCCCCTAGTTTGCCAGAATCAGGTAAACCTTTTTTTCTCTTTATCTCGCAATCTGACTAAGTCTAAATCTTAATTTAGCTCATCGTCCACCATCACCAAAGATTCTGGAAAAGCGACCCAGATCCAAGAAAACGACGCGTAAGTGGTCTTTAACGACGTATAAGCGATGTAAAACGTCAAAAACCGGTGTCGTATTCCGTCAGCTCGGAAAACGTGCTGACGGATTACGACAAAATAAGATGAAAATTAATGCCTTATTGTACCATTTTATAACCGTATCAGGCCGTATAAGACGCCGATTCAGATGGTCGGAATGATAATCCTGGCGACGTGAGTTTCAATCACTTGATTCAATTGATCTAGATGAGCTCGTCCTTTTATCACATGTACTCAATGAAATGATGCACATCCGAATTGCGAATATCAATGAACAAAAAATGTTATTGAAACAAATTGAACATTTTTTAGACTTGAAATCGATCAGAGAATTGATATAGTAGTGAAGGTAATTCTTAATGTATTGATTCTTTCGACCCAGGAGGATCATCCTGCCGTCTGAAAGGCCATTGGAAACGGCCTGAAACGGCTATAAAACGACATAAAACGGCATTAATTTTTACCTTATTTCGCCGCAATCCATCAACTCGTTTTACGCACCGTTTTTTTTGCTAGAAACGGCCATCGCTTTTAACACCATTCTCTTCGTTTTCCAAGCTGACGGAAAACGGCGCCGTTTTTTAACATTTTACATCGTTTTTATGCCGTTTCAGGCCGTTTACGGGCCGTTTTTTTCACCTGGGGAGTTTGTCTTTTAATTCTTTCAATTCATTTAGTTTCATAGACAATAGAAGAGACTATTGTTTTTAATATTGATCTGCTGTCTGTTTATATCTGCATTGATAAATGTATTTCGATTGTGACACCAAACTCCAACATGTGCATCGGCTACTTATGATCTATTTGTATGTATTGATATTGTTTCGCAGGACATCGTGGTCTTGATGTTTAATGTACCATTTAGGGCGTGGATGTATCAGTATAAAAGAAGATCCAGATCCTTGTTGTCTCTAGTATCTAGTATATCTTTGACCAGTGTAAGTTGAAAAATTAAAGTAGCTCATATTTTACTAATAATAACAACACAGCATGATTTTGTATGGATATGGAGTGTAGATTTAGAAAAGATTCATGTCCTCACCCTCGAACTCTGTAGTACTAACCAGAGTTTATTGTCATCAAATAATAAACTAGAGATGGAAGAAACCAAATAAAGTTTTAACACAGTATCTACTCTGAAAATGTATCCTTCAGTTCAGGTTTAGGCATTATTCAAGCTATATATTGGATGTTGCAGCTAATTTTTGACTTAAATATTTTATCAATAACTAATGACTGGAACGCATTAGACTTGAATCTTTAGAAAATGTTGTGAGCTGCGATCAAACACATCTCACTTGTCCACTCTGAATCTAACAACATTAGCTGCAGTAGAGGTGTGCCGATATTGATGGCACGCTTCGATGATTCTCCTTCCTTCTCTTTCTGTTCTCTTTCCATTGTTCTAATGTATCTCTCTCCTGTCTCTCTTCTATCTCTCTCCTATATATAAGTGCGTCATGTATGAAGTTGTTACACTCTGGAGATGTCTGATGACACAATACACCATCATGTTGACGGGCATAGGCGACACTCTAGTTTTGTCGTTACACTTTGGATAACTTGAAGTAGCCTAATAAACATCTTTGCCGAGAGTGGCACAAGCTACTCTAATCAAGTTGTTCGTTACAAGAGGAAACTGCTTCTCTAATTGATTTCCTACTTCATCCTAACCGAATTCATATGTGACGAAAGGTGATTGATCAACTCCCCCTTACTGAATTGCTTGCAATCATATTATACAGTAACATAATAGTCTATTTTACTACAAAGCACGTTCCTTTCGTAACTATCTTGTAAATTTTCATCAAAATATTTATGAACAGATTTCTCCTTTTTGGCTCTTTTTGTTACAATATTGTGAAATTTCTATGTACGCTAGTACGTTTGAAAAATTAGCTTAAATGAAATTTTGATGATACTCAAACCATGACAGCTAGTACCCATCGCATACGAGTAGAAATAAATCATTCATTATATTCCAGGTTTGCTTTGAGCATTTCGTTTGAAATAAAACTAAGCTAATGAATCTTGAGGAAACTTCCAACAATACAGAATACCTGAATGATCATTCGGCATATATTTTTCGCATTTTGTATTTCTACTCAGATAAAATAATGAGAACCGTAAAAATTTAAAGCAACACAGGATATACAAATCCTCATTCCGCATTCATTGATCAAGTATTTTAGTTCCAGTGCAAATAAATTATTGAAACACATAAAAAAGTAGAACAACATACACTATTTGAATAATTTATCCTCAACTGATCTTTCCTTATTTCAATTCATCCGCAGAAAAGTAAAAACATCTTACAATTTCAAACTACATCAAGTATGGGAATCATCCTTCAGTATGTACTGTCCTAGATTTTCATTTCGGGTTCAATCAACCAAAGGAACTTGTGAATATTTCGGAGATCATGCAGTATATAAGGGTGTGTGGGTGTGGGTGTGTGGGCCTGTAGATTTTTCCACTTCTATCGACGCCCACACCCACACCCACACCCCATCCATTGTGTGAAAATATCTAGCGTTTTCATGATGCATTATCTTGAACACTTTTGGTTAGTAATCGGGAACATCAACTAGCATCCGAAAACGGTATAGAAAACTATAGTGTTTAAACGCGTTTTTGGAAAATTTTGTCGGCTTGGGTACTCTCGTTCCAATATCTCTTGCCAACGAATAATGAAAATATGAAACTCGTAAAATTTCATAGAATAAGCAGTATGCAAATGATTGCACGACATGTACTGTTCATATATTTCAATTCGAGCAAAACTGAAGTAACACAGTGTATGAAAATTTCAAACAACATTGAATATGCGACTTATCCTCGAACTTGTATTGTCCAGAGTTTTCATTTTAAGTCGTATTGAATAAAGAAACTTCTCATTCATTCGAACAGCATATAGTATATAAATTATCTTTCTCCGTGGGATATTTCGGTATTCCATTTCAACTTGAAATAAATTGTGCGAATTCATTGAATTTCAGACATCATACAGTATATAAATCATGATACGCCGTTTGTCATTCCAGTAGTATGTTCCAACTCAAAAGTGAAACTATTATGCTATACATAATATTTTGAAGTACACAGAGTACATGCATGATTGTTCGACATCCTTTGTTCGAATATTTCATGCCAACTTAAAGTAAACTCATCAGTATCGTAAATATTTGACAGGATAGAGTATGCAAATGATCATTCCGCGCGTTGTATTCGAATATTGCACTTCAAATGCAAACAACTAATTGAAACATATGCAAATTGAAAAGTGCATGGAATTTATGAACGAACAATCCGCTGCTGATATTCTGGTATTTCAATTCAAGCCAATGACAGCTAAATGAGAACGTTACAATATTCAACAGCATTGGATATACAAATCATCATTCTGCTAGTATTGTTTGAGTTTTTCATTTCGAGTCGAATCAGCCGAAGGAACTTACGACTATTTCGAAAAATGAATAGTATATAACTGATTCTCCGTAGGTCATTTAGCTATTATATTTCTATTTGAAATAATCTGTTTAACATCGCCATATTTCACACATTATGCAATATAGATATAACTATGCCTCGTTTGCCGTTCAAGTATTCCGTTCAAGCTAGAAGAAAAACTATCAAGTTAGTAAAACTTCATAGAACATACGTGTTGTAAATGATTCTACGTCATGCACTGTTTAGGTGTGTCGTTTCCGCCGAAAAAAAGACCACAAGGACTTTTACAGTCGTCAACGAAGTAGAGTATATGAATACCAAAACAACACGAAGCGTTCAGATATTTCGATGAAAATCAAAGGAAAGCGAAGGAAAAGTCAAAAATTCACGTTAAGGAAGTTAGCACAAGATTCGAGTTTTTCAAGCCCGGACTCGCCTATATGGTTGTGTTGAATTTCATTTTCGTTGTGTTGGATGCAGAATTTTGTGCTGAATCGAATGGTGTAATTTTTAAAGGGGGTTGCCGATCAAAATTTGGCACTTTACCTGGAAATACTGCTTTTTCTGAAAATCTTGTAGAAGTAATTCCAGCCCGGGTTCGCTGCTTTAGCTGTGTTGGTTCTGAAAATGGTTGTGTTGAATTCAGAATGAAATTCTGCATCGAATAATGCTAAACTTGTATGGGGTCATCGATCAAAAAATTTCTGGTCTCACCCAAGTCATCCCTCCAAATCTATATTCCAGCCCCACCAAAGTCGAAGAACTTTGGTCGATGACCCCATACTAATTTAACATTATTCGATGCAGAATTTCATTCTGAATTCAACACAACCATTTCCAGAACCAACACAACTAAAGCAGCGAATCCGGGTTGGAATTACTTCTACAAGATTTTCAGAAAAAGCAGTATTTCCAGGTAAAGTGCCAGATTTTGATCGGTAGCCCCCTTCTAAAATTACACCATTCGATTCAGCACAAAATTCTGCATCCAACACAACGAAAATGAAATTCAACACAACCATATAGGTGAATCCGGGCTGGAGAAACTCGAATATTGTGCTAACTTCTCCAACGTCAAAAGTTCAAGTACCATAGACTATAGTAATGGTTATTCTGCTTATGCTGTTCAGTTACTTAATTACAAATTGAAATAAATAAACTAGAATAGTAGAAGTTTGAAACGAGGTTAGGCATATAAACGAAAATTCAACAGGTATTTTTCACAAATTCAGTGCACATGGCCATCACTAATCACATTCGAAGTAGTTTGGAACAGTGTAGAACAGAGTTCCGCGAGAAAACCAAAAATTTGTCCCGTCCCGCTTTATTTTCCTTACACCGTCCCGTCCCATCTCGTTCTGCTATGTGTAAGCCTTTTTTCTCTATGTACAGTTGGAAAAGTGCAGCTAGTTTATATTCTTTTTTAATGTGAATAATTTATTAGTAATTAGATATTTCATCGATTTTGGCCAGAAAACTCCCCGGGGAGTCCCCGAAAAAGAACGAAATCCCTAGGGAATCTCTGTCTTGAGTCCCCGGGGTTTTGTCAGAGGACTCCCTGGAGATTCTTCTAGGGAGAGTTGACTAGGGATACTAGATGATTTTATTGTGTATTTCTGAAAATAAAAAGGTAATTAATATGATATTAATCAAACGAGAATTGAAGTTTACAACCGAAAAAATAAAAAAATCATCTGAAATTCATCAACAATCAGAATATAAGCTATTGAATCGCTCATAATAGTCATCTCTGCCATGAATTTGCTCAACTTATAGATGTTGCACAACTGCTATGAATATAGGACAATGGGTGATAACGATATATCATATTAACTTCGCGAGATGTTTTAGTAAATTGATTTGTCCCGTCCCGCAGACGGCCAGGATTTCAGTCCCGTCCCGTCTCGCGATTTTCGCTAGATCTTGTCCCGTCCCGCCAGGTTCCGCGTTCCGCGGAGCTCTGGTAACTATGTTTCAACTGAAAATAAACCGAATAAAAGCTGAAAATTTAAAATATCATACAGTACATGAATAACCAATTAAACTGTATTGTTCGAATATTTCATCCAGGATGAAAACAAAACTGATAAACGTGATCAAATTTTTACATAACATCATCTATGTAAATAATAATTTGACACGTTTGCTTCAAATATTCTGTTCCAACTTGAAAGAAACAGTATAAAACCGTGGCAATCTCAAACACTATAAAGTATGTAAATAAAAATTCGACGCGTGCTCATCATATATTTCGTTTTGCTCGAAAATCAAATAGTAAGATTGGTAAAACTTTCCAACAAAAGATTGTATATGAATGGTGGTCCGCCTTATGGTGTTCGTATTTTTCACATCAAGTAACATATAACGCATAGGCCTTTAAATATTTCAAACAACCTACAGTATATAACTCTTCATTCGGCGCGTCTTATTCGAATATTTCACTCACGCTTGAAATCAACTAATGCGAGATTTTAAAGTTTCAAACAACATACGGTGTCCGAATGATCTTTCGACCTGTATTGTTCAGATATTCTATTTTAAGTCAAAATTGAAAAATGAAATTCAGAAAATATCAAACAACAAATATTATACGAATAATCATTCGACATGTGTCGTTTAGATATTTCATTTCAACGTAAAACAAACTACTAGCATTGATGTCAGCTCCAATGACCGATAATACATGAAGATTCTACCTGCTCGTCATGTTCAAATATTTTAATCGAAACAAATGAAAAAGAAGGGAGAAATGCTAATTTCTCATAACCTCTCGTACATAAATAATCAATCCGCTTGTATTATTTGACTATTTCATTAACATTTCAGGTAGAATAATTGAACAGGTAAAACATTCGAATCCCATACGGTATGTACATAAATACTCAACTTGTATTTTACAGATATTGCATTTACCATGAAAAGCAACTAATAGCATTCCTAGAAATTTCCAACAACATACAGTAAATAAATGATCGCTCAACGCTTATTATTCAAGTATTCGTTTCTCACTGAAAATAAACTAAGATAACTAGTGCAATTTCAAGCAACGTAGAGCATTTAGATAACTGTTCTCCTGGCGTTGCTCATGTATTTCATTTCATCTTAAATTAGATTAACCAACGATGTCAAATTTAAAGCAAGAAGTAGTATACGAACGGTCAATCCGCTGGGCATGTTCAGAAATTCGAACCCGAGTAAAAATACAATTTAGAAAAAAGTGAAAATCTCGAACAATACAAAATATATAAATCATCTGTCCGCAGGTGTTATTCTTATCTTTCAAGTCAACTTTTAATTGACTAATCAATATCGTCGTATTCGTGCCAACATAGAATATACGAATGATCAGGCCGCTCTTCAAGTTAGAATATCTCAATCAGTGTGAAAGCATAATGAAAGAAAGGGTGAACAGTTCAAAATAAATTAAGTTTCTGAATGATCACTCTCCGTGTATTGTTTACGTATGTTGTTGCAATTTGTAAGATATTAATTAAAATCATAACATTTGAAACAGCATGAAGTATATAAATAGTCGATCCGCGCGTCATGTTCAGGTATCCGAGACAAAGCCAAAGTTAAATGAAATAAAACGTAGAATTTTCGAAGACCATCAATTATCTAGATGGTCATGCGGCACGTTTCATTCGACTATTCCAATAAAACAGACTTCAAACACAAAACTATTTTAAAACAAAGAAAAACATACCGTATACAAACCATTACTCGACTTGTATTGTTCACGTATATCATTTCAACTGAAAATAAAGAAATAAGACATCTGCATTCCTAAATAATATACAATATATGAATAGTTATTCGTCTCATATTATTCGGATTCTTGATTCCAACTCGAATTAAAATAATTCAAATCACATAAATTCAAAACACTATGCATTATAGAAATACTAATTCAACCTGTATTTTCCAGATATTTCGGGTGGTCTCAAACTAAGTTAATCATTTTGACGATTATTTTCAACACTCAAGGGTAGATGAATAATTATTCGACATGTCTTATTCATATATTTCATTTAAAATCAAAATGAAATCATGAAAATTGTACAAATTAAAAAATCATACTTTTTTAATACTATCACTCGACATGTATTGGCCCTTTATTACATTTCAATCCGAAGTAAAGCAATCATACTCTTGCAGTAGGAAAATAGTGTAGTAGTTAGATAATTTTTCCGCGCATATTATTCCAATATTTTATTTAAGCTTCGCACAGATTGATTAAACTCGTAAAAATCTTCAGTGACACGTAGCATAGGAAAGATCTATCAACGCTCACCCTTTAGATATTTGATTTCGACTGAAAATAAAATGATGCAAGCGGTGAAAATTTAAACAACATTGGATTAACAAATAATCTCTCGACGCGTGTTGATCAATTATTTCATTCCAACTTGACATCACCTAATCAAATTCTTAGAATCGTAAAAGAAATAAAGTACATAAATGATCATACGGCGTGCCATATTCGGAAATGTCATTTCAATTCGGAATAAATAAATTAAAACCGCTAAAATTTGTCACTGCATAGAGTATATAAATATAGATTCAGCGTGTGTTTCTCGGATATTGCGTGTTAATTAAAAGTTAATAAACTACACTACTAACAACTTCAAACAACCGAGAGTAAATAAATGATCACTCGGCTTGCGTTGTTCAGTTGGGTTAATGTCAACTTGAAATAGATTCGCTTAAAGTCGTGTGATATCAAACAAGATAGAGTATATGAACGATCACTCTCCGAGAATTATTCAGCTATTTCATTTCAGCTCACAATCAACCAGCCAAACTCGGAAAATTCAAACATCTCACAGCATACAACTGGTCATACGGCGTGTCTTCGAATATTTCACTATAATTCCAAAGAAACTAATCAATTCTGTACAAACATAAGACGGCATACAATATGCAAATGGTCATTCAACCTATGCTGTCTTTATATTATATTTCTGTTAGAAAATACACTGATAAAAATCTTCGAATTCCAAAAGACAAATACTATGTGAATGGTTAATCTTCCCCAGCTGTTCAGATNGAAGACGGCATACGAGATGCAAATGGTCATTCAACCTATGCTGTCTTTATATTATATTTCTGTTAGAAAATACACTGATAAAAATCTTCGAATTCCAAAAGACAAATACTATGTGAATGGTTAATCTTCCCCAGCTGTTCAGATATATTAATGGAAGTCAAATTGATGTGAAGACTTAAGATGAAACTTTAGGGAAAGAACAGTATGCGAATGATTCTTCGACATGTGTTGTTCGGACGTTTCATTTCAACCGAAAATAAATCAATTTAATTCTCGAAATCTCTAGTAGCACATAGTATATGATTCGCCGATCAGCTAGCGATGTTCAGGTATTCCAATGAAGTCAAAACTACGGTGAGAAGAAAGTATAAGTTTTCAGCGACATGCAAGATAGAAATGATCACCCAGCTTGAGTGGTCCGAGTGTTTCATTTCAGTTAATAGCAAACTGATCAACGTTGAGACCCATTGAAACAACAGATGGTATATAAACTATCATACGGCCTATCTTTTTCGACTATTTCATTTCAAATTATAGTGAAGTAAATAAACTCGCTTAAGCACGAGATCACACGAAGTATTGGAATAACGATCCAACATGTATTCTTCAAATATTCCGTGTCGACTGAAAATTAACTAATAGAAAACATAACTATTTCGAACAACATCTGGTAGAAAGATGATTAGACGCCATATGATGTTCACGTTTGTCATTTCGAATCGAATTCACCGACAAAGATCGTGAATGTCTAAAACCACATAAGGTATGCGAATACTAATCCGACGTATCTTGCTCGAATATTTGACTTCAACTCAAAATAAAGTAATGAAACACGTAGAATTCCTAACAACATACAGCATATGAATGATCGATCCGCACTGATGTTCGCAGATTTAAACCGAAGTCAAACCGAAGTGAAGAGATTATGAAAAATTAAAATAGCATGCAGTATACAAATGATTATGCTTCCTGAGTTGTTCGCGTATTTCATTTCAATTACTGATAAAAAAAAATGAATTTGATCAAAGTTTGAAACAACAGAGTATATGAATGATCATTCCGCATGCTTCATTCAAGTATTTAATTCGAACTTGAAATCACGCAGATCAACACGGCAAGTTTGAAGTGATGTGGGATACATAGATAAACATTCACCCTATGTTCTTCGGATATTTCATTGCGCCAGAAAATCAACTAATGGTAGTTGCAAAAATTAGGCACGACATATGGTGCTTAGATGATCTTTCGGCATGCGCTGTTCGAGTATTGCATTTTGACTTAAAATAAAATAAAGCACATCGTGAAAGTTCGAAACAACGTGCAATATATACATGATCATTCGGCCTGCGTTGTTCAGGTGTCCACGTTTCCACTGAACGAGTGGTCATGAAATACTTGATATCCCTGCTATCATAAGCCATATGAATGAACGATCGGCTTATGCTGTTCTGATGTTTTGATCTAAGTGAAAATAATGTCAAATAAAATGGGAAAGCTTCGCAGAACATACATTATATCAATCACGCCTCTCCTCGTCTTGTTCGGGTATCACAATCAAATTATAATAAGCTAAGCAGCATGTAACATTTCAAAACAGCATGCAGTCAATAAATAAAGATTCAACGTGTTTTCTTCATATATTGCGTTTCGACTGAAAATTAACTGATGATACTCGTCGCATAACCAAACTACATTTAGTAGAGAAATAATCAGTCGATGTATGCTCACGTTGTTCGCCAGAGAAAGAGGCTCTAATGATAGTGTTCCAATCAATATCTTTGATCTGAATAAAAACAGAATCTGTCTTGATTTCTGATGGCCGGTTGAAAGCAGTTTGCACATTTTTCAATTGTTTCTTCCAATTATTAATATCAGTGTCTACAAAACTTTCAGACTCTTTATGCTCTTTTGCTTCATTTCCGATTGTTTCAACCAATTGCTTCAATTTGTTATTTTCCTGTCTTCTACTAAAGAAATGCTCAATATTTGCACGTGCTTCGTTTGCTCTTTGTGAAACACGCTCAATTGTGCTTCTTTCCCATTCGTCGATTTGTTTTAAGAAAGGAATAGCATTAATATAGTCTGGCGATGTTGATGGGTCATCGATTCTACGTTGCAGTGATTGTTGAAGATCATTATGAAAATTAAAGACAGAATCCAAATCTGTAGAAAGCTTATGGCGGTGGTCATTGAAATGCTTATTGCACATATGTCTTAAACAGCCGTCACATTTCGTAATGGAAACAGTTTGTTTCGGAGAGCATAGATCACACATATACTTTCTTGTAGCGCTTGAACTACGAGTAGTCATCATCAAATTTGCGTGATTTTTATTTGAGTAAATATTTGAAATAGGATAATATTTTTATTTGTCCGATTGCTAAAACAAACATTCATTGCAAATTTGAATTGAATGACAATGTCAAAGTTTTACTAGTAAACACTTTTCTACGAAGAATGGCTGGCAGTAACTAAGAAAGTCTTCATCTCATATGATTATAGCTGCCAAAATTGATAGTTATCTGAACATTTGTACTTGCATGAGATAAAAAGCTGCGCTTAATTACATACGTGAAACAAGAAATATAATAAACGGTAATGACGAGAATCTATCTTTTTCTTGAACTACATCATTTTGATGAGGAATGCTTTTGGCGATGAGCTGATCCTTCATTATGCGATGCTGTATTCCAGCAGCGTGTGCTTTTAGTTTCATTAGTGTTTATCAAACATTTCTAGAATTGTAAATAAATGACTGAAGATAAGAATGTAAAAGAAAACGATCTAATACTTTGTGGAGAGAAAAACTTAGTAGTAGTTCAATGGATCGTATTTTAACTTTTACAGACGGTTCGTTCGTAGCAAAAATTTGCTCATTAGAAGTACGTATTAGAAAATATGGGTGTTAATGGAAAGAACACGTGAGCAGCGCACCCACACCCACTTCTATGCCTCGGACTGGTTCAATTCTATCCAGAGATGAGCACAGGACAGGGTGGTCCTGGCGTCCTGTCCTGTCCTGTCCAGCCGCCCGCCAGGACAGAAAAGTTAGCGCGACAAAAACAGGACAGGATGAAGTTTCGATTTTCGTTCTGTCATGCCGCCAGCCAGGACCGAGAGGTTAGCAGGACATGACAAGGCAGAAAATCTTGTCCTGTGCTCTTAACAATCGAGTAGTTATTAAGTATTGAAAAACAAATTTAGATTTAAAAACTGCTATCCCAAATAAATATTTTATTGTAGCTACACATGTCTATGTAGAATTTATTTTTCAATTTCGATCCAACATGGAATCAAGAGCATATTGTAACTATCATGCAGTTATTAAACTTAAGGCAACATGAGATTCAAGTAGAATTCTAAATTAATAGAGATATGGTGAAACTTACTTGATTCTGATATTCTACTCTAGATTGCGTTTTTCGCAGTGACAGCAATTGTTTTGAATAGAATACTTTTGTTTTGAATGAGAAACAGCTTCGTATTGTAGGAATTCAGCATGCAAAATGACGTATGGCCACTTAAGAACAGTAAACATAGCAGCACCTCATTTTTTCTGCCTCTGGTTATTGTTTACATGCTTACTGCAAACTTTTTTCTCTACGCATGGACACGTCTGAAGGAGCGCAACGAATTGAGAGAACATGTAGAAACACTTAGAGTCACATGAAAGCATACAATGGCGAATGGCTTTAGAGCAAAAATGTAAAGGTAAGTATAGAATGAATACTTTGAAAATTAAATTCTGCGTCCTTACTTCCCAGTCAGAACAGAAGAGATTTTTATACTGGAAAAAACGTAAAATATGCGCTTTTTATGCTAACAAATTGTGCAAAACGATTTCTAATTTTGTAAAAGCTAACACCATGGAGCTCATTGACCTCGGATTCGCTACTTCAGCGTAGAAACGTTTATTTTTCAAACAAAAAAACTGCACATTCTTATTGGTTCAACACGTTTTTTGTATAGATTATGCCGGCTCACCAGAGCACGCTGATTGGGGTGGTATATACCAAAGCTGTCAATCTGATTTAATGCCCTACATGTCCCTGTCAAGTCGAGTATTATAAGATATTAACCGAGCCTATCCCTTCGCAGGTTAGATTAAGCTGAGTCTTGAGTGTGTTTGTGTTTTTGTTCTATTTCACAGTGCACACGTCCACATCCTCTACTGAATAATTGTTACTTTTTTGTAATTTAAAATGCCCAAAATATTCCTAGGATCAAAAATAGCAATTGCATAGATCTGTAGTGCTATTTAAATCATAAATACAAGGGTAGACTTGCAGATTTCTTACTCAGAATAAATTAATGAGTATGAAAATTTCTTGAACAAAATACGTGTCGCGTGTAGGTTATCAAATTTGTAAGCCCCGATTTCGGTTGCATCGGAACTACTTTGCATGTGCTCAATGAGAAATAAATGTTCCTAAAAATGGAACCTGTGTAGAAATAATATCGCAAATGATCAATTATTTCTCAACAAGCCCACCAATCTTCAAGAGCCCACAACCAAAATGTTTTGCTCGATGGTTCCATTCGATAGACAGAAATTGTAAGTCTAACGTAACCGCTTAGAAACTTAACAATCTACAATGATGAGTGGTACCGATGTATCAGGACGATATGCTGATTCATGTAAGAGGATTCTCATTTAATGTATTGCAATCAATTCTCTCAATATTGATTCCATTGATCATATTTGTATTAGTTTGACTCAATGAAATTTCTGTACTTCAAAATATTTTGTAAAGTATTACTTATTATAATTAAACTTTTCTAAATTACCTAAACACAAAACATTGAAATGAAGTGCAATAAGAAAATTTTAATGTTTGCCTTTTTATCATATATATTTTTTTCTCTAGTTAAACATTTTATTTCATTTATAGTAAGAAAAGAATAAATTTGCATTAATATAAAGTACAATAGTCATTAAGATATATTTCTTGTCAGAAGCGCGAAAAGAAAAAAAATAAAGATTTCATTTTCGATGAAATAAATTCTTGAAACGAGAAGCTTTTGGTGTCTAAAGAATTGAAAGAAGATAATTTAACTATGTAATCTAAACGAAATTCCTACTTCTGATCCTTTTTGATTTTCATTATTAATTCTTTGTCGTGTTGCTGAATTTGTTCCTTCTTGTTCATCATTCATAACGGCACCTTTACGAATAAAACTTGCTGAGAAATCATCCGGATCATGATCCATTGTTTCTAGTGCATATGCTGTACGTAAATGTTTCGGTTGACTAAGATTTCGACGTTGTAATTCTGTTATCCGTCGCGTATAATCAACAGGACCCAAATCAAGATTAATAGGCTCATCTTCATTTTCAATTTCTATGATAGAAAAATTTCTTTTTTTAATATGAAAATGACTTTAGATATTATTTACCATATTTTGTGATATGATCAATTGAACGGCCATTTCTAAAAGATAAAAAAACAAAATAAAGGCATTGCACTTTCTTTTGAGAAAGTTTTCTTTTGTATTACAAAGGAAAATTATTGAAAGATTGATTTTTATGTAAAAGTAATGCTAAATCATCATGATCTAATGATCGTGTATCATCCATTTTTTCATCTAAAAATATATATAATATGATCCATTTAGAAAAAAAGAATTTTTACTTGTACGACGCATAATACGCATATCAAGACTCGGTGAACGAACAAGACGCGAAACAGATTTATTATTATTTTCAATTGATTGTAAAATAGGATTTGATGCTGTCGGTGGATGATGGTGAACTGTTGTACTTGTTGTTATTACTGGTTGTTGTTGTTGTTGTTGCTGTTGCTGTTTCTTAACTTGTCGTAAATTTCTATCAGCAAATTCAAGTTGAGCAATTAACGGCAAACGTTCACTTTCCAAATGATGACAACGAGTTTTAAGAAGTGAACATTGCTTTTGTAATTCTTCATAATCTGACACGGTTTTCGAATAAACAGATTTTATTTCGTTTAATTCTTGTTCATTCTAAGTAATAGAAAACAAAATTCAATTCTTTTTCGAGCGAATATATGGTGTGTATTCTTAGAAATCGATATGCACCCTATTTTTTCAGTGTATTATCGACGAAGGCTCATATCAATGAAAGAATTCGATTTTCTTTTACCTTTCTGTGTACAACTTTCGATTTTTCATAATGTTCACGTAAATCTTCACCATATTTTTCAAGTTCTTTAATATCTTGACTATACAATCGTGCAGCTTTTTTCAACTAAAGAAAAACTGTTTAGAAAAATTTTGTATATGTATGAATATCAACACTTGCATTTTCGACTTCTTCAATTTTATCTTTCAACGCTTGTTCTGCTTTCGAAACTTTCATTTGTGCATCGGTATATTCGGTTTGTGAACGTACTTTTTCTTGAAGAATATTTTCATGCATTTCGCGTACTTGTTGAACTTGTAATTTAAGTTGAGTTTCACGTTCTTCTTGTTCGTTTAGTTTACTTTCATACATTGAACATGTATTCGTTAATTTATCGTATTGCATTTGTAAATCAATTAAACGTGATTGACTGTTATCGCGATCGAGTTTAACATGATCGATTTCAACTTTGAGAGAATCAATTTTTGTTAAAAGACTTATGAGTTCAGCCGATTTCAATGAAACTTGCTCATTGAGCAAACCAAGTTGATGTCGTAAATCAAAAGATTTAACAATTTCAGAATTAAGTTCACCACTTTGCCCGTGCAGTTTACTTTTCAAAGAGGCGATTTCACTTCGGAGAAGATAACATTCATCGGTCTACAAAGAAATGCAAAACTCAATACTGTCCATCAAGATAAACAAAGAGTGATAGTATTCAACAAATTCTTACAATTTTCGCGTTTTCTCGTTTGAACTCTTCGACCAGTTTCGTTGATGCAGCCAATTTATTTTCATATGTTTCAATCTGTGCATTGAGCTCATTTCGAACTAAAAACAGAAAAAAACCTAATAATACATATGAGCAGATTTAATTCAGTGTCTCTTCTACTATTAAGACGCGGGAATAGTCAGACTAGTTGTTCTTAAAATGAGTATCATGAGTGAAGATAACGTACGTGAAATTTGTTCTTCGGCATATTCATGTTTTTGCTTGTATAATTCTTGGCATTCATTTCTAAGTTGTTCCATTTGTTCTTCAAGTTGCTTATTTGTTTGTTTAAATGCTTCAATTTCAGTATCGGCTTCTCGTCGATCATAAAATGACATTTTAAGTGCATGCAATTCTTCTTCTAGTGCTCGTTTTTCCGCGACAATCAATGGTGTGTCGTTCGTTGTCATTGGTTCTAAGATTCAATTTAGAAAGTTTATTATTATTATTATTATTGTCTTACATAGAATATGTTTTACCGTCGAGTTTTTTCTGTAATTCTTCTTTATCATCTTGTAAATGACGAATTTGTCTTAGCAATTCTGTTTCACGTTGTTCTTTGAAGATTTTCATTTGTTGGTTTTCTATTTCTAACATTTTAACACGTTCATTGGCTGATGACAAAAGTAAAATATCAGCATTTTGATTGACGATTTTTTTACTATACTCTTCACATTGTTGCTTAGTTTCACGAAGCTAAAGAGAAAACGATAGTTCATCTTATTTCGCTTAAAAATCATATTTGATATAACAAACTTTTCTTTCAAGGGTGCCAATTTTGTCATGCATTTCATCGTTTTTCTTTTGATATTGTTGTAGACGTTGCTGCAGATCAAGAGCATTTTCTTTCGCTCCTTGAAGTCTATCATATGCAAAAGTGTGAATTCATAAAAAATAGAAATTCTCATTGTTCTACCGTTTATTTTCAACTTCAAAGCGATGCACATCTTCACGAAGTTTATTACGTTCATCTTTAATTATATCATAATCGGTTTGTCGAAGAACTTTTTCGGATAATTCACGATTTTTATCCTCTTGAAATTTTAGAAAAAATTAAATAAAATTTTTCATTCAAAATAATACTTACTTAATTCATGGTAACTTTTTTCAAGACCACCATATTTATGTTGAAGATCATCCAGTTCATATTGAACTTTAAATAAATCTTCTTGAAGAGCGCGTGCTTGTTGAGTAGCAGCTTGAGATTGCTGAAAGAAATATGAGATACGTATCGAACCATTAATAGAATAACAATCTCTTACTCCAGGTGAACGAGTAAAACTTCGATCGAGCATTGATGAACGACTCGCATTATTTAATGAATCATTTAAATCTAAATAAATCGGTTCGATAGACGATATTAGTAATAATTCTAATGCATAAACCTACTACAAATCTGTGTATTACGACGTTTTCTTATAACGGGTGTTGTTTGTTTTGGTTGTGCACCTCCGGAATCTACAGAAAACATAAATGATAGGTTGAATGAAAATAAGAAAAATGTTTTACCGTCTTTCAAACAAGCATCAACATTCAATTGATACGGATTATTTTGTGTTCCTTCGGTCATATGTAAATCGAATAGGGCAGCTAATTGTTCATGTTGAGCTTCATCAGTATCCAGTGATTTCGAATAGAAGTAAGTATCAGCATGAGCAGCAAATACAATGAGTAAGGCCATCTGAATTTCGAAAACAAAATGATGTACAATTCAGAAAAGGAATAGTTTTTGTTTGCTTACTTTCGAAAGTAGAACATCATTTCCTTGTGTCAATTCATTAATATTCCATTCAATGATTGAAGATGTTGATTGTTCTATTGAAAAAATCAAAAAGATGTGGACGAAAGCAAGTTCTAGTCGACATACTTGAAAGATAGTCGAGGATGAATTTGAATTTATTTTGAACATTCTCGCTCGCCGGTGGAGTATGGATACGTGTTTCAGCAAATTTTTGTGCTTCACTAAATAGAACGATGATACTATGAACTAAGAGAAAATAGGGTGTTTTTTCCATACATTTGAGATATAATATTAAGAAAATGTTCAGCAGTTCGAAATTCTTCAACCGATTTCACTGGTTCAGGGGGTGCAGTCAGAAGAGAATTGACCTAAATCAATTTAAAAGTCCTTTTTTTAGCAATAATTTCGTTTCAATTGATCACTTACACCAAATAGAATAAGTTTCTCGTTCACCATATTTTTTTCAAACTAATGAAATGCAAAGAACGATGACGAAGAAGAAAGGCAAAAGGATTGATTCATTTATTTCACATTTTCCCACACAAAGAACATCGATAACCAATGAAACAATTTTCTCAGAGATTAACTTAAATCTAATTATAAAATAATTTTTATCATATAAAAATTTTCAATTTTTCAAAATCTTTCTATTACAAAAATCATCGTATAGATGACGCCACACCGAATCTTCTGTTAATAGCAAAACATTTCATCGTTTTTTGTGCACAGTGAATCGATTCTCAACCTCAGACAATGAGCGTACGACGTCAACCATCTCGAGCAACAACTAAACCTTCGTTGGCACCTTCTATTTTCATCAATCCAGCGATTGATTTATTTCTACAACAGTTTTCTCAATTTGTTCGGCGTCATATAATCGAAAATAAAAGTGAAACTGTTCTGGTTGCTGGTCCACCATCATGTGGCAAAACAAAATTACTCGAACATATTTTCACAAAACTTCACATTGAAGATCCTTCGCTTACTGAACGCATGCTCATCTTTCGTCTCAATGGTTTAATTCATTCAATCGAAACATCAGCTATACAGGAAATTGCATCTCAATATAATATTCAACGAAAAACTACAAATGACTATCAAAGTGATAATCTTCAAATTCTACTTGAAACTATCGCAAATGAGAAAATTGACAAAAGAATTTATTTTATTTTTGTACTCGATCATTTCGAACATTTTACATATCAAAAATTAAATTCTATTCTTTATACATTATTCGATGCTGTTTATTCAGATAAAAAAAGTTATTCAATATTAACAATCGCTGTATCAAATCGTTCGGATTGTCTTGAACTACCAGAAAAACGTTTAAAATCACGTTTTTCACAAATCTACTATATTTTATCATCGCCACCGATTGAAGAATATACAAAATATATACTTCAATCCTACAAAGTAAAAAGAGATGTTCAAATACCAAACGATTTCTTTAGTTCATTAACAAACATTGAACAGAAAATAATTCATTATTTACGAGATTCAACTGCTAATATGAATGAAGATACTCGACCAGATCAACAATTAGATGGCTGTTTAACCCATTTAGAATTATTATTACTTCTTATGTCAAATAATGTTATTAAACGTATCGAGGAAAAATTACAAAATAAAATTAGTGGTGCAAATGAGAGTGATGAGGATGACAATGACGATGAAGAAAATCGTTCCGGTATTATGACTGACATAAAATTTACTTTTGATCAAGTTTATCATGAATATGCGAAATATGTATTAAAAAATCATAAATACTTTTATGATAAAGCAGTTGTTCGAAAGGTAAAAATTATTTAAAAAAAAAGTGATTCTGATTTTTTTGCAAAAATTATTATTTTAGACGTTTCTCCGGTTAATTGAACGAGGTTTTATACGACGTTATTTTGGTCGATATGCTCCGGTGGATGAGCCACTAAGCGGTGAACATACCATGGTGATGGTGATTAATAGTGATGAATTAAAACAATATGTTGAATCAAAATCTTTACCTGCAGAAATAAAACGTTATGCAAAATCGAATACAATTATTTAATCGTTCATTTATTTTTTTTCTGTATATTAGGAAATATAATTTGAATAAATCAATTTGCTCTATGAATAGTTCATCAGATAAAAATGTTTTTTGTTCATGGAATCAAAAGTTGTGTGCGTATGACGAGGTTCAGAAGAATCACAATGTACAATTTGGTGGCTTATTGTCTTCTCGTTTGATTCGATAGAATTGTGAGAGCCATTTCGTTTTCTCGAAAGCGATGAAGCCTCAGTTGTCCAGTTTCCGATAGTCGAGTGTGAATCGAACCATCAGTCTTGTCGGAAATCACAGCGCAATACTCTCTCTTGAGTGTGTGGGTGTGGTTTGCTCTGTACTATTTTTATGAGAGTATTTTAATAATAGTGAAAGATATTGCGTTTTTTTGTTGGTTTTCTCATAATAGCTATGCAATATATTCAATGTTTTGTAGCGAGATACCTTTGAAACAGCGTATAAGCCAATGAATAGAAACCCAGTAGAAAATTCAATGGTATCAGCATATTAATATTATAGGTAGTTCAGAAAACACTACTTTGCCATTTAAACTAGAATACGTATATTGATCGAAAAAAAATGTTTCCTGAACTACCTCAGATAAGATTGACTAGTTTGCAAACAAGAAATTCTGATTTTTTTTCTGCTTTTTAAGTTTTGAAACGTTTGTTCTGTTCTTTTGTCGCTACGATGTGTGCTTCTCCCTTCTTCCCTCGCTCGACTCTCGTTATATAAAGGATGAACGAGAAGGAAGTAGTCACCCGTTTGAGAACAAAATAAAGAATCGATACACACATCCTCGCAGCAGCTTGAGAAAAGAATCGCGCGTTGAATGAACCCACGAGCTGCATTTTAAACAAATATATTTCAATGGCGTATAGCAAGTTGCTTCTTTGTCAGTGAAAGTAGGTTGAAGTAAAATATTCAAGTGCGCTACTACTTCACAAAGCGCACATACTGCCAAGTTTATAATGGATTCGTCTGCTACGGTGAGCAATAAACATGAAGTAATGTTTTCTACTATTCATGATTGTTTACAGGTTCAGGTTGGGTCTGCAGTACCAACAACCTGCTTTCGAGATAACTTAAAACGCGACAATGTAGAAAATTTTATAGTGATTGGGCTTTGCGAGATGGAAAATGACCATGTTGTACAATTGGAAAGTCAGCTACAAAATAGTTTCAATGTAACTCGCTTATTCTCGGACGCCGATTCAGCTGTCGTTTTCATGAAGACCATACTGCAAGAAAATATTTTTTTTATTATCTCTGCCAGTTTATTGGATCTTATAGTAATATCCTCTGTTCAACATCTGTCTCAACTCTATGCGATTTACGTAATTTGCGACGATAAAGAAAAACATGACTTACATTGGCTGAAAAACTATAGCAAAGTGAAAGGTGTTTTCAGTGATATTTCTTCTGTTTGCGAAAGTATCATAGTATACAAACGAGAAGTTGAACATTCTTTGATCGGAATAGATATCTTTGGGCAATATGGGTCTATGTCGTTGGAAACAAATAACAAACAAGATGGCAATTTTATGTGCTCTCAACTTTTCAAAGAACTAATACTACAAACTGAAGATCAATGTAGAGAAGATATAGCTATGTTCGCACGCAAATATTACACTGATAATCCGCAGCAACTTGCTTACATTTCAGAGTTTGAAAATACTTACGATCCGTCGGAAGTCATAACATGGTATACACGTAATACATTCCTCTACAGAATGGTGAATAAAGCGCTTCGAACTCAGGATCATTTGGTAGTGTACGCTTTTCGTCTGTTTATCCGTAATCTTCACATGAAACTCAATCTTCTCCAAGCCGAGAATAAATCGATAAATAGCAAACTTGTGCTCTATCGTGGACAATCTCTAACAAAAGACGATTTTGAGAAGCTGAAATCGAACATTGGTGGTCTCCTTTCTGTGAACACTTTTCTCTCGACGAGCGAAAAAAAAGACATTGCTCTTCTATTTACCGGTGGAACAATCGAGGATTCAGATACAGAAGGAATTCTCTTTGAAATCGATATCAGCACAAATGAGGTATCAAGTGCATCTTACGCAAATGTTGATCAGTTTAGTGCATTTCAAGGAACCGAGAGAGAATATCTCTTTTCGATGGGTACGGTCTTTCGAATTAAATCAATAGACAAAATCAGCGGTAGTGCAGTTTGGAATATTCGACTCAGTCTAACGAACCATACGGATGCGCAATTGGAAAACTTGAATCTGTATATGAGACAAGAATTACAACAGTGTAAGACGATATTATCAAAGTTTACGAACCTCATGCAGCAAATGAATTTTCCAGAAAAGGCATTGCATTTTTATATGAAAAATTCCGATATAGAGAAGAACCCGACTATAGAAGATATCACATTGAAATATCTCATCGGAGACCTCTGTCTTCATGCGAATAATTATGAAGGTGCACTCAATTGTTATCAAAACGTTCTCGAGGATATGAACGAAAATATGCAAGAAAAACCTATGTTTATCTGCAATCTCTACAATAGAATTGGAAACACTTACCTAGAACTAGGAAACCTCGATCTTGCTCACGAGTTTCATCAACGCGCATTTGACTTAGCACTGTCTCTTCCAGAAACAAATCAAGGTCAAATTGCCGCTAACTACATCTATCAAGGTGACATCGTGATGGAACAGAACAAAATGGATGAAGCGCTCATATTTTATCAGAAGGCGCTAGCTCTTCTAATAGTTCATCTTCCTTCGACGCATTCTAGCATTGCTCATACATACAGCCGTATCGCTCATGTCTACAGAAAACAAGAAAAGATAGAGGAGGCATTGGAAATGTTTGAGAAAAGTCTTTCTGTTCTTGTCGATTCTTCAGCTGCAAACCATCCGTCTATCTCTGCGACTCATCGTCATATTTCAACGTTACTGTGGATCCTCACTCGTGATGAAGAAGCACTACATCATGGACTACAAGCTTTGCAGATCGATGCTAACACGCTACACTTGGATGATCCACAGATGAAAAGACGTCAAGATTGGGTGGATTTTCTGCGTCGTGATATACACGATCATAAGTGTAGACTTGAAGAAAACTCTCACGACTGGGACCAGCTATCTCAGTTTGACATGTAAACGCGAAAGGACACTGTTTTATTAATCAAACACCCATATTCTCAAGATAGTGTTAACAAACTTCACTTTCCATTAGAAATCGTTAATATAAAATATATTCTTAATAAAAAAAAATTCACAATGAATTATTGAATCTAATTAATTTTACTAAGTTTAGTTAATTTTTTTTGAATGAAATCTCAACATTTACTGACCTTCTTTCCTTCGATCAAACTTTCAAGTAACTAGAGCAACTTAATTCTATTCACTGTGATATCAAGCTATTTTCATGCCATCGACCATTGAACAACGTTGTCTCACAAATGAAACGAATTGAATGATCAAACCGGTTAGTTTCTAAATTAATCAGGAATCATATTATGCCCTGATTTTATATGGCAATGCATAGATTATAGGCAGTATCCAGTGTTCTTAGAAAAATCAAAATTAGACATGCATTTCTGAGAAAAAAAATGCTAAGTGTGATAGTGTATAGTTGTTTTTTTCATTACTCAAGGCGTATTCCTATTCATGCTAACACAGTATTGATTGATATACTATACTAGTTATACAGAGAATATGGTGCGTTATCTTTCGTCAATGTTAGTCAAAGCCTCGATTTCGACCATCCTTCTTTTTTGCTATTTACACAATAAGGTATACGGGTTTCTTCAATATTTACTGTAGATCAACATGATACTTTCTTCTCGATATACTATTTTTTCATTCTTTATTTCTTTGGCACGTCTGCTTAAAAAGAAAAGAAGATAAATAATACGATTCATGACATATCAATGAGTCAATAGAAGTTAGCTATTGACTCTTACCACGTGCATATATAATGGAGTTGTGTGCTCAACAAAGGCATTAATCTCCATACATCATGCCGCACGGTACGCTCGAAGTAGTCATTGCAGAAGGACGCCGTATAAATGATCAAGATGCAGTCGGTAAAAACTATGTAGAAGTTTACTTAGATAAAAATTATAAACTACGGACCACTACCACTTCGAATATCAATAATCCTATTTGGAACGAACGATTCACTTTCGAAATTCATGGTAGTGGTGGTTCCATTCATTTTGAAATCTATGACGACGATGTCGAACACAAAGATCTGATAGGCAAGTGTAAAGTTAAAGTGAAATATGTCATCGATAATGGACACTATGACAAATGGGTAAAACTAACACACATGTCCGAATTGTCATCGGACGGTGAAATTCATATCATCATGAAATTCGAAGTGAGTAATGTTTAAAAAACAATTTTCTCTACTAATTTTTCTCTCTTTATTGTAGCCGTCCTCGTTAACCCGATCAGAAAAAGAATCCTCGTCTTATTTGCCTCTAATATCTGCGTGTTGTGCGGCTAATTGTTTACCTACTGTTCGTTGAATAATGCATTTGACCGTTTTATTTTAAACTCGAATGGGAGAAGAAATCAAAATGCAATAGTAACAAAATAGCATTAAAAACTGTTGTCGATATCATATTTTGTTGTAAACAATTAAAAATAAAGGCATTCAAACTTTCATATTCTATTCAGAACGGAGTTAAATTTTATCGAAGCTTGTTTCACAGGTGTTATTTATTACGAAATGCGTAATACGCAATCATGAGATCAAAGTCCAAAACTTCTTTTATTGGGTTAATAAGAACAGAGACCGGAGAAAAAATGTAATGATGAAAAGCAACGAGCATGTGTCGATTTAACTTGAAAGAGGCAACATACATATTTTTTTTAAAGATGACTCATCAGCAACAAATATTTGCGAACAGAGGTAAA
>OENM01000204.1:9644-46401 GCA_900239745.1 Rotaria magnacalcarata
TCAGGAATCAAATATAAAAATCTGTTCACACAAGATTTTACTTACATTTGAAGCTTCAAAATAAAAAATGACCTTAATATCTTAAATCGCCTAAAACTAGTTTCATTTTTTCTGACAAAAAACTTTGTTTTGAGAAAAACGATAAATAAATTTAAGAACCATTTTTTTTGTTTAAACTCAAAAAGAGATCTATATGTTATATATTTATACTGAACCTTTTTGATGATGTCATGAATGGTATAAACTCGCTCCACCTATAAACGATATTTAGAGTTAGCTCTATTCTTTCAACTGACGCGCCTATACTTATGAATATGAAATGAGAATTTTTAACCTAATAAACATACGTAACTAACATTGCTTTTGACCCTTTCAATTGAATGGAATCGATAGAACTAACATTTCTGCACATATGCATTGTGTTTCTTCTTTGCTGAACTGATTTCTTTAATTATAAGACAACGATCTGTGAAGCAAGGTAAAACAAATCGTGGTCGTCGCGGGAACTGCCACTTTTTATTCGGGGAATATTTTTACGGAAAACAAACCTCATATTCGTGATCAGCATACTGAATAAGTTATGTCTAGATCAAATTCCGAAAAAAATTGGTGTTCAGGAGGGAGACCAAGGCAAAATGATTTAAAAAAACAAAAATACCTGTTTTTCCAAAAGAAAAGTACATTATTTTGTTCGGAATTTTATACTGATTCCAACCATGTAACTATGTTTTTTCAGAAAGTAGTTCGGTCAAAAAATGACCTTACCGCCACTTGTCTTTTCTCGAAAAGCAAGACAGTACGACTTAGTATTTTTTCGATAAATCCCCTAAAATCGAACCTATTTAAAAAAACCTATATATATATATATTCTGAAAGAGGAGATTTTGAGGCATCTACCCATGATAAAAACTCAAACTTTAATCTTTTCAAAAAATCGACTTTTTTAGGGGAGGGGGCTTAATACTAAAAATAGATGTATTTAACATGCAACAAGAAACAAACATTTTAGAAGATCAACTGAACGTATATCTAGCCGTTCGAATGAATAATTCTACAATAAGAACCTTTTTATTATCCAGTAAAGTTGCTTCTCTCATGCATGAAAATAATTTCTAACTTTTTCAAATGAAATAAATCAAGCTCGCATGTTATTTTTTGTTGAGCAATGCGTTTCGATTTGAATATCTTCAGAAAAAAATGGCTTTTCGCCTTCGAAAATGAGATCTATTTGTTGCATGAACAGATCACAGAGGCGCTCATAGAAGGAGAAGATTCATTTCGCAAGCAAGGATGCTCACCCACACCCTCAAAAACTTTCCTTCGATCGTGAATAAAATTATTAGTTCTCATGTTCAATATCAATCAAGAGTTTGTAATGCATCGTGTGCCTAAATCTCTTTCAGATCAATCATTTGTTTAATGTCTCGAGAGTATAATTTTCGAACAATGGTTTTATTATGTATATTTATAGGTAATGCTTACGTTAAGCATCTTTAACTTATTGATTTCCGATAGATTAAATGAATATTATTAGATAACTACTAATTCCTCGCAATCAATTAATACAGTTCGAACAGGTATTGAAGATATAACAAAAGAGGAGTACAAAATCAATGTCTAAGGTAAGGATATGTTCTTAGTGTTACAAAAGGAACATTTCTTAACTCAATTTCCCAAATGAAAACATGTCGCTACCTCTAAATAATTTCTCCTAGTGCACGAAAGTTAAACATAGATTATGTAGACTTGCACTGTAAAAAAACATTATGCCTATCAATGGATATATTATAAGATTCAATGAATATATATATATATATTTTTTTTTACAATAAAATACCTTATATATATCTGATTGTGGATCACATGTAGTTGTTAATTGATTATAATTATTTACTGCAGATGATAAAGAACGATAATATTGTAATCGGCCTAACGAAGCTCGTTTTAAAATTGGTAGTAAGTGTTTCATATTATTTTACCTATTCTTTTTTATTTTTTTTAAAACGTCTAGAATGATTGACAATAGTTAGAAGAAAAAAAAGTAGCGTGTTTTTTTTTAATTATCTTGTTACTGTTGGTATTGTTTTTTATTTGATATGAACAAAACAAAATCAACAATGAAAAGAAGAAAAGACAAATAATATATTTTGATGTTACACTCCTTATGTCATTTCTTCATTGTTGAAATAAATTGTTTGTTTGTCTCTTGTTTTTTCGTATTTAGGAATCGGCAACGGTGACTTCAACATCTACACCTGGTTCGATACTTATGGATGTTATTTGTTTGACAATTTCCGATTTTGAGTGTAAATCGACAACACGTTTATGGATACGCATTTGAAAACGATCCCATGTTTTTGAACCTTCACCACAGGGTGTTTTACGTGTTGTTATACGTAAAACTTTAGTTGGCATACGGACGGGTCCTTTAACACGAATTTCTTCGTCTTTTGCCTTTTGTATTAAATCAGCGCACACTTTTTCGAGTGATTTAACATTTCGAGATGTTAATGTAATACGAATTTTGTATTCTTGTTGTTCGCCAGCACCAGCTTGAGCTGGAATTTTACCGCTAGTTGGATCTTTGGTTGCCATGTTTGTAGTAGTTCAAGGTGAATAGTTGTGTAATTGTATTCACGTGAAATCGATAAAGATCTAAAAATGAAAACAAGATTATCGTAGTCCCTAGTGTTTTTCTTTTTTTCTTAAAACTTTTCAATATGACAAAATAAACAAGACGAATCAAAGAAGAAATTCGAGTTTTCCAATAACCAATCGAATTTAACAAGAGTATTTGTGGCTGTAAAGTAAAAGGAGTTTTTAATGAGAAGATTTTTCTTGAAGAAATTTATTAAAATTTTTATTTAACATTTTACTTTAGAAAAAAATTTTCATAATTATATGGATAGTGTTCATGCGCATCGTGAGCGACATCTGTTGGATTCACAATACAGCAGAGAATCATCATATAGCATTCTAAAAATGATTTTGTTGTCGCCCAGGAGAGTCATTCCGAGACTAGGATCCTATCGGATTCCGACAATGGTCAGATCGTGAATATACCAAATATCATCCATGGATTCCAATAAAACCAACGAAATCCTATAGGATTCCAGGATCAGGACCCACAGTCGGATCCTTGGTGTAGGAATCCCATAGGATCCAGTGTTGTAAATTAATGGAATCCGACATGAACGTATGACCCTAGTGTTCTTATGAAAAAAATATGCATACCCAGGACAAACAATCAGATACTAAGATCTGATAAGAATCTGAATCTGATCTTATATGATCTTGTAAGATCATACGAAAATCATACAAAAAATCGTAGTCTTTGAGATCTTATATCAAGTCCCACAGTCAGATTCTTGAAAGATCTTACACATTAATAAGATCTTTCAAGAATCTGACTGTGGGACTTGATATAAGATCTCAGAGACTACGATTTTTTGCCAGATTCTTGTAAGATTTCGCCCATATTCAAAGATCTTGTATGTATTTCATAAGATCTTATGTCAGATTTTTCGACCTGGGTATACTCACCCCTAATTAAGAAAATGTTTTTTTTTCCGTCGGAACCGACAGTCAATCCATAACCCGGAATCCCATCGGATTCTGTTGAGTGATAGGATCCGTCATAGGATTCATTCACCTGGGCGTATCAACAGCGTGTATGTTTTAATTATAACGATTCGAATTCGCCTGGCAGTGACTTGTCTCTGGTAGCGTAACTGAACCGTTCGAGTTTCTTTCCTGACAGGTAGTGATTGACTTTTTTGGTCTTGCATCAGAATTTCTTTTGATCAATATCAATAATGTGTCAACGACAGAGTTTAACATAACTCGTTACATTACGGACAAGATGATTGACTGGCCTAAATCCTGATTTTGTGTGCTTTGATTGCCAAGAAAATGGTGAATAAGGATTATGGCTTTACCATTTAGAGGTTTTCAAAAATTGCAAACAATATAAATTCAATCACAGTCAAGCAGAAAAATAATGGGTTGTTCTCTATCTCCTATTCTAAAGTAATGCAAAGACTATTAAAATAGATTATCTGTTGAACGGTAACGCTATCGTTAACAAATAGTCAATGAGTTTGATTTTCTCTAAAATTTTATTTTTTTATCAGCATGAATAATTTCAAAATAATAGAATAGTTAATCTGATATAAGATATTTAATAAAATGTGTAGAATTCAATATCATAAGTGGGCATATTGTTGCAATTAAAACAAATATAAAACTAAGTATGACTGCAAAATGAAGATGAATAAAATCTTGAAATTTTTGTTTTACCATACTCAATTCTACAGTGTACGCAATTGGCTTTAATGATGGTTCACTTTCCAAATCTAAAAATTATTAAATAAACAAACAAATTATTAAATTTCAAGATAAAAACTTATTCACCAATAAGAAGTTTATATTCATAATTTCTTTCTGTTTTTGTTCGATTCGATTCGATAAATATACAATGACATGCAACAAAGGTTACTGGTGCTCGTACTGTATTGATGTCAACTATTAATTGAATGCGATTTGAATCATTATATTCATTGTAAGTTTTATTATTAATTGTCCAATATATTTTGTATGCAATATGATTGACTAGTGTTTGACAGTCACATGCTAATTGTAATTGATCATAACGATATAGAACTTGTCCAATAAAATGATCATCACTTGTTATATAAAGTTCATCGAAATTATTAATACAAACGGATTGAGGTTGAATTTGATAAGTTGAATCCTCAATCGATTCGGAACGATTCGCAAGAAAAATGATTACTAATAATAGGTACACTGCCAACATTGATGAAAAGCAAATGATTGAAAATAAAATATTGCTGTTTTTTTCTCTCGTCACTTTCTGGTAGAATAATAAAATAGAAAATGTTCATCTACATAATATAATTAGTCTAGGGTCATTCTGTTTTATATGAATATGAAATAATAACTTAGGCTGATGAAAATTTCACGCTTATTGTCGAAGAACAAAAAAATGAATTCAAGTATTTTCTACTTTACGAAGTAAGTCAAGAGATAACACCTTGACAGGTTCTGCGGATAGAATAATTGCTTTTAATGTCAGTATACAGTTTGAATAATTAGTTCAAAATGGGTTCGCTAATATTTCCTTCAACACATACTGTATACTCCTACGACAGTTGATTTAAAGATACTTTATCTTTCATGACATTTTGTCAGGATATATATTAATCAAAAACCATCATTTAGCATGCTAAACCTAATCCGTAATAGTCATCATAGATCATAGAATTCTTGTCCTGAGAGACAATATTTTTTTAATAACTAAACTTCTTGAATTCATATCAACGTGTATTGTATCAACGTACTGCAATTTAATTGTACTCGCTAATCTGAAGCTATTTTTATGTCTCATGCATTCGAAATAAAAAATTCTGTTTTAATTCTCGTTCGATATTTTTGTATGTACTTAGCTACAGAGATAGAGAGAAGAAAACGCCGTGAAGTTTATATCGATTCAAAAGCAGGCTGCATATAACAAGTTACAATGCTTCTAAACTATTCTCATGTGAATTCTTTTTAATCCAACGACGATTGTTTATATACAATCAACAAATCGCACATACCGTTAGGGTATAGGAAATATCAAGTTCTTGGCATTGTTATTAATAAGTTCACGAAACTTAGCGACTTCATGGGAACTCGATTGATATCACGTAGTAAATTCACAGAGTAGCTTAAAAGACGAAATAGATAATTACCAAATAAAGAGTAGATGTTTTAATATTTTTTGATTTTAATAATTTAAATTTTTATCGAAGAACAAACGCATAGATTACGTCCATAAATATACATGAGAAAATAATAATAATAATAATCATAAAGATCTCTGACACAAAAAAAATCAAATTACAAAAAGAAAACACTGGGCAAAAACAATTTTGTTCTTCTATCATTTAACGCTTCGTTTTAAAACACAAACAAACAAACAAACAAACAAAACAAATCTCATCGTTTCTTTTCTTTTTTTTCTTCTCTATAAATTTAAATCAGTCATTAAAATTGATATTCATAATTATTTTCTCTATCTGAACACATCAATTTAACATTTTTTTCGCTTTTACAATTAATACTCCGGATATTAAACGCAGGCAATAGAGTACGTATATATATATATATAAGGAGATAGTAGGGATGACTAGACAAAAGAAACCGGGCGGACGGATATGGGTCAATGAGATTCGACTACACATCAGTTTCAACATTAAGTGGTTCATTTGATGGATGTAAACTATTATTATTTGAAGACGGGAGTTTTCTTTGTAGTAGTTGTTGTGTTGGTGACGTTCTTTGTACTTTATGGTTTGCAGTCGGCGACCGAAGTGTATTATCATCAGCAATAGAGAATGAATGAAGAAATGCATCGGATTCATCTAAATGATGATATGCATCAGCTGATGAAACAGATTTGTTTTTATTTATGTCATCATTACTACCCCTTGCTGATATTGCTAAAGCATATTGATCAGCGTTAATATCACCAGTCGGCGAAGTCAAATTTTCTGGCGCAGAATATTTTATGTCTTTTTGTTCTTCGGAATCAATATCTCGATGATAGAAATAATTAAAATTCGACACGATAACAGGCACAGGTAAAGCAATAGTAAGTACACCGGCAATAGCACACATTGACCCAACAATTTTACCAAATATACCTACTGGACGCATATCTCCGTAGCCAACCTAAATAAATGAAAGCAAAGAAATAAATGATCAATTTTTATTTTGATAATCTTACTGTGGTCATAGTAATCATAGCCCACCAAAATGCATCCGGTATAGATTTAAAAAATGATTCTGGTTCACCTTGCTCAGCAAAATAAACCGCCGATGAAAATAGTATAACACCGATGAATAGAAAAAATATTAATAGAGCTAATTCTTGCATACTCGCACGTAATGTTTGACCTAATATTTGTAGACCTTTCGAATGTCTCGATAATTTAAATATACGAAAAACACGTACAAGACGTATAACTCGTAGTATAGCTAACGACATAGCTTGATTGGATTTCGCTTTTTCTTCAGCTAATATCGTAAATAATGTGATAAAATAAGGTACAATAGCAACTATATCAATAATGTTCATCATCGATTTAAGAAAGACAAGTTTCATTGGCGATGAAAATAGACGAACAAGAAGTTCAAATGAAAACCAAACAATACAACATGTTTCAATAATAAAAAATGGTTCAGTCAATTCAGGTATATCATCTTCTTCAATAGTTAAACGAGATGAATCATAAGATGTATTGTCGGCTGGTCGTACACGATAGCGTTTAAATTTAGGAAGAGTTTCTAGAAATAAACGTGAATTAAATTGCGTGAAGATTTTACTCCCACGAACTGAGGAAGACAAACAACCGGGTGGGAAGGAAATAATAATGTTTTTGTTTTTCATCCGACGAACTTCTACAGTATGAAATGCAATAACCATGAAATTCTATCTCAAGCAAAATAGCACGGGTTTCTTTTGATCTATGTCATCAGTTGTTACAATTATATCTTACTAGAGAATTGACTTTGTAGTTAACTGAGCCTGTCGATTTGGGTGCACATGTCTAACCGAGACTCAACTTCGAAATGTCATACTGATTTATTGACCTTGTCAGACGTCACAGATGCGATTGAAATGTCTCATAATGGACTTATTTATTTATTTTTCCTGTTATTGAAAATTAGTAGTATAGATGTAATCGTTATGGATATTGATTTTAGTTATTAGTATGTAATCTGTCACTTACCAAGACAAAATATGACAATTGACATAAGAATAACAGTAACAGATATAATAGCAATAACACGTGCCCATTGAGAAGTTTCAGGATATTCAAATAGGAGCCAAACTTTTCGTTGAACTTCAGGTTTAGGTAATATGCGTTCTTCTTCTTTAATAAAACCTTCATCTTCACGAAATTTATTAAATGCATCTTCGCCTAATTCGAAAAATTTGATCTCTTCTGTAAAAACATCTACAAAAAGAAACAAGAAATATGAAATGTAAATTTAGTTATGAAAACAAAAAAAGCAAATGATTATTTTTTTACCTATTGGCACATGATTTGGCCGTCGTAGTCGACCATTTGATTGATAATAGTAAAGAATAGCATCAAAACTCGGTCGATTTCTATCGAAAAAGTATTCGTTTCGTAGTGGATCAAAAAAACGAATACGTCGCGATGGATTTCCAAGTAGTGTACGAGGAAAATTATTTAATGTTTGCAATTGAGTTTCAAATTTTAAACCAGACACATTTATAACAACGCGTTCACACGATTCAAAATCAGGATGTTTTGATGCTTCAAGTTGTTCTTCAACAGTGAGTTCTTCTTCTAATGGACGTGAAAATGCCCTAGATTAGAAAAAAGATAAATAAATTTCTCATTGCTTTTTATTTCCAAGATTATCGCTATAAATGATAGCTACATTGTTAAATTAATTACTCACAACATGAGCAGTTGTTGTTTGAAATAGCTACTATTGATAAATGAAACTATCAAAAAACACGTGTGAGGATTGTGCTCCCCCGAGCAACACCAATACAACCACTGTTTTGCCTGTTGCATGCATAGAACTGCGCTCGCAAAAAGAAGAAGAAGAGGAAAAGCAACAGACAACTATAGGCGTTGTCTGTCACTCAGTTTTCTTTATTGATGCTAATGACGAGAAACGAAAAGGATAGACTAAAGAAAAGGTTAATCAAGCTATTAGATTCACATTTCTACTCTCGATTTATTCTTGATCATCCATGAACTTGAGATTTCTACGAGACATTTTGTCAACAAGAAAACAATAATTATATTAACAGTAGGATCTAGTTGAAGCAGTGAAAAAAAAGGAGATATGTCAAGATAAAAAAAAAGAAACTAGAATATCGCTCGCCTTTATTCTTTCTATCTATCTTCTTTTTCCAATTACTTCCATATCTACAAATCCTACCGATAAGATATAGACGCGGGATAAATGACGGCAACAACGTTAGTCGAACAAGGACATAGAGATGCGCATCTGTAAAGGGAAGAAAGCTACAAATTGCAAGATATTTTCTTTTTTTTATTTGTCACTAATCGTGAATTTCATCTAAAAATTAATGTCTACTTTGAATCATAATAAAACATTAAGGATCTTTATCAATCATTATAAATTATGCATGTCTTACCTTGCTGTCATTTCTATGAAATTCTTTGACGAACAAGATTCATATAGAAAAATATTTGCTAATCAAGATTATAAATCAGAGAAATATATATATATATATATATATGAATGAATGATATCTACTACATTTGTAATCATTCCAGTTTATCATAAATCAACATGACAGATGCGAATGATTGTAAAAAAAAGCTTGTGTTTTTTCTCCTGTGATATATTAAAGAGAAGTCAGGAGAGAAACATTTGTCAAAAATTTAAACTTTATGATTTTCTGATTAAATATTTGATTTGAAATATTAAAAAAAAAGAAAAGAAATGACATTCGTTAAATACATACATCGTTTTCACACTGTAAGAAGTATCTTGATCTTTGTTTAACATTCCATAAATCATGTTTTAAAATAATTCTTTTCAACTGCTTAATTGCATTGAGTTGTTTTCAACAGAAATCTCATTGATCTATCTAACGCTATGCAACTTACCAATGTGGCCTAGTTTACATTTATTGGAAGAGAAAATTTCTAAATACATTCGGCTTTTCTTTCTCTTAATACACCCATAGCTGAATTTTTTCATCATTATATGATGATTATCTAAGCTCGAACATGCAGATGTACGTCATTTACTAATAGCTTTTAGTATTTAATGTCAGGGGAAAAAAGAACAAAAAAAGGTTTCTATTTTCTTTCTAATTTGACTGCCATCGGAAAAAGATACAACAACGCCAAGCAAAATAATTCCTGTTAAATTACTGGAATTTCTACGACAATCTGCATAAAATATAATAGGGTAGTTTAGAGCTTTGAGAAAATACAGTTGTTAATGAGAAGGGCGACATCAACCTATTTTTTACCTGGAACAATTCTAAGCTTTTACTTTTCTATACTTATGGATACAACGTATTACATATATAGAATTTCGAGCGTGCAAACCATATTTCTTTATTATAACGCTTAGACAACGACTAGAGTGTGGTTTTTTTAAAACGTCAAGTAAGTGAGATAGGCAAGCTGTTAAATACTTTTGTAAAATCTCAATTCGACATATATGTGTTCTCTAGGTCATCTCTTTTCAAATAGAGGAATATATTTCTTTTTCTAAACTTATACAATATAATGATATTTTAATAACAAAACCGAAATTTTTAATAATAAAATTTCGAGCAAGAAAATCATATTTTGTAATATTTAAATTCATCTTTTTTTTTTGAACATCAGATGCTGCATTCCTTTGGGATTAATTTTTTTCGAATCAGCCAAGAAGATTTCCCCGTGCACATGCGTGTGTAAAATCCAGAAAATACTACGTGATCGTATTATCTATTTATCAATAAAGATAAAAGAATTTTCTTTTTTTTTTTCAATAATCACAGAAAATATTTATCAACACCAAAAGAAAAGGACGCCGTATTTTCCTTAAAATTTATTCATTGATCGAATAGGATAATAATAATAATAAGAGGTGATATTCATCATTAACTTCAAAACTGTGATAATAATAAAATACATTCTGTCAATTGATGACGACAACAAGAAGCATTATGGTTTCATTTATTTTTCTCTGTGATACAATAGCAATTGGTAAGTGCCGAACATACATTCTTCATGTCCTACTAGTAAATCTAGATAACCTCACCTGGCAACAACAGCTACACTAGCGGATGCAAGACAATTTAGTGTAGACGTTCGAATTGGATCGATTTCATTCGATACTGATCCATCTATATTAGCAAATGGATCATGTAGAGAACCGCAATTTGCAAGAGGCGTACGTCGAACTGAAGTTCGCGCAGAAGCTGATGATTGATCAGTAGAAAAATCAACACCATGTCGACGTGCTGTATCGTGACTACTTAATGTTGTAAAATGACAAATTGAGATAATTGTCCAAAACGTATGCAAAACAAAAAGTATGCCAACTTACAGTGAACGATCGGTCAGAATCATTCGATATTTATGTATTAGCTATTCTAGTATCGACAATATTGATCGATGTATTTTAATAAACACTCGTGCTCAAAATGAAATACGATATCAAAAGTCACCGAGAAAGAGCATAACCAAGAATAGGCAAGCGTATACGTAGCAAAGAATATGAGGATTGCGTCCTCTAATGGGTCGACACATACATAAGAATAACAACAACAAACATAAACGAGAACAGAAAGCAAAGACCCGAAGAAAAAGAATAGGAAAAAAACGGATGTTGGAACTCGCAAATGATGTGTAATACGAGATGCTACAAGTCTTGAGCTTGCTTTTGGGCTACGTTGTCCACTAATGTTTAAACAAGGAAAACAACAACAACAATCACCTTGAAATACTAGCATAAGACTTTTATCTATCATCATCGAGCTCACATTTTTTTTTCTGCCATTAAAAATCATCATCATCTGTTGTCCTAGTTTCACAGGATACGCTTCATCGTATTTCTCATAGACTTTTTTTGTTCTCGTCGTCTTTTTGTCGATACTCCGAAGCGATCTACGTCGCTACATGACGTATCATTATAATAAAAAGAAAAAAAAATCGAAAGCCTGCGTAACTTCAGTATAACGAGCAAAACAACAGAACCACGTATTATATATATATATATATCAACATGTAAATATATATCTGGTCTTCCATAATTTTTCTTTTACAACTAATGTAAAACTTTGATGAAGATAAATATTTACAAAACTTCTTACACACCGTTCAAAATTACATGTGTCCTTGAGAAAAACACACACATCATTTTGATACAATGCCAATAATTAATCCTTTGATATATATAATTTCAATATACATATTCCATAGAGAATTTTAAATCAACCACAATCCTATTCAGTTCTGAGACATTTAATACGAACACTTACGATATCTCACAGGCCAGTAGACTAGTAGTCCATGAAGGGTGCCAAGATGAAACTGCAGCTGCAATTGCCATTTTCTACCTCTATTTCATTTATGATTATATGCAAATCTTTACAAGACACGAATGATTGTAACCTATCTTGTCTAATATAATTTCTTTTTTTCTTTTTAATATCTTTCATCTCAATACAATAAAAACTATGCCGAAACGCAACCATACCAATCGAGTGAGCACATAATCGTGCATTGTAATCAAGCAAAAAATTAATTAAACTCAAAGCCCATCGTGCGTAGATTAATAAACGGATGACTGTCTAATAGATAAATAACGAAAATTACTAAATCGATAGATACACGCATAAAAGCTTTAATCATTTTTGATTGACGTAATCAGATAATAAACAGATCTTTTTTCTGCTGAAAAAAAAAGACTATTATGTGTATGTACTTACATTGGATGATCACTCAAAGCAACATGTTGCCATACTGTTGCCATCGTCATTTTGATAAGATTTTATCTTCAAGGAAGATTTTCTCGTATTTGCTAAAGGATGTCAAGTGCTTGTTTAGATAGTTGACAATCACTCGTCAAGATTATTGATCATTTTCTCAAATAGCATACTCATAAACGAGCATGCACATAAATGAGTAGCGCTTTGTCTTGTACCTCTTGTTTGCTTCTCAAAACGACAGCAGTGTCTAACATACTCTCCATTTTCCTTCGTTGCCGGTCGCATGGGCTTCGTCTTCCTTCATTGTATAGTCAAGAAGGAAGAAAGACAGAGCAGAAGCATTGACGTCCGATGATGAACATGCGCCCGCACACATTCTCTTTTTTTCTTTTTGTTCTTCATTTTGTTGTAGTGCGATCTCGCATTTAGTTACACAATCCGCCTGTTACTATAACCATCACGGCAGCACGCAGTCGGAATGAACAAGAACTACATGCATGTTGTGTCGAAAATTTCATTGAGCGCGACGATAAATCGACGCTAGGGGTATTGGAATTACTCATATTGTTTTTACATCTAACTAACAATCTAGTATTGCAAGCTTACTAGAAAAGAACATTAGTTCTTTCTTTCTTCCTCGTTTTTACTCATTTCTGCCTAAAACACATCTATGAACTATGTTGATAAAAAAAAGAATAATAGGAACATAGCTTCTACAAAAGCCAAGGCTAATAATAACAAGAATGGAGGGGGAAAAGACGACAAAAAAAGAGAAAGAGTAGAGCCCACACTGATTTAATACTATCATTGAATAAACCTTTTGCTTAAATATATTGGCTCTGGGAGAAGAAAATTCTCTCATTAGATTTGTTCTAAGGCTTTTCCATCAAGTGCTTGTTAACTTTAAACTAACTTGATTTTTATTGTTATAATTGAATTTATTCGATAGAAATCATCTTTTAATGGAATCAATAGAAACACTTACTGTGTGGCAGTTGAGCCATGTTTTGTATGTTGACCACTAGTTGAACCATCATAATTAACTAGCAATGCATTTTCATGTTCACGCCGTTCACTAAATGGTCGACGATAACTCGATTGACTATCACTGTAGAAAAACAAAAGAAATGAAATAGAATGGATTCTTTTAATTCTCTTTTTTTTCTTTTGCTATTATTACGGTAATTTCAAGGAAAACATAGATTTTTACAAGATAACTTTTGTTGAATGAAAAAATTAAAAAAACTTAATTGATATCTGTGTGTGTATCAATTAGAAGATTTGATTTTTAGCTATGCTTATAGAAATGACAATTATTCATATTTGACATCCGAAATTATGTTTGTCAAATGTATGGAGATAGATTGAATGACATTTTTTCGAAAAGAATACAATTTTAATTTATAAATATATATATATATATATATTAATTTCCTATTGAATTATTTTTAAAGCGCAACAACTAATTCAATTATATTTTGTCGTAAACATTTTTCAATTAAGTAATTTAAAATATTTCTTTAAATTCTTTCATCTAATAACTAGTCTGTATATATATTTATGTTATACATGCATTAAAATATATAATTAGTAACAATCTTCAATTCCTGTAATTTTATTTTGAATAAACAAAAAGAAAAACAGGCGACACTAATTTACATTAAATATTTTCAATAGAATACAAATGAAAAAAACCAATATCTATATATTATTAATAAAATATTTTGAAAACTAAATTTTTATTACCAAAACCCATATGTATCTTTTCCGCACTATTATCTACTCATTCTTATTCAGATGAGATTGAATATGACAACAAAAGCTAATATTTTAAAATTTCAGCGAAACAGATCTTCGCTTGGATAACTTACTATTCGCCGTAATTAGCAGCAGCGATTTGAATTGTTACTGGAGTTCCCATGCGTTTTGTGTGTCTTTTTTATTCATCTTTCAATATTCGATCATACAACAACAACAACAACAACGGACGTCTTAAGCATGCATTACTTTATTGCACTTCATACCATTATCTATGTAAACTAAAGTCTACGATGCACATGCATTTGCTTTTTTCGGGCAAAATATCAGAGAAAGGGACCGCTAAATTGACAGAGCAAGACAATCATCGGAGAGAAAGCATATTGTCCCAAATATGCTTTTCATTGCAAAACATACAAAAGCTAGAGAGAAAAAGTCCGACATATTGATGCTATTGGCAATGAAGCGCATCTAGAAGAAGAGAGAGAGAGAGAGAGAGAGAACTCTTTGTCTGTTAATTGTGCTCTGAGCTATGATTGCTCTCTCAGTTTTTTTTTCTTTTTCTTCTTTCCGAATGTTGAATTTTCATCATTGCTATTACATGCATTGATTTTTTTTTCTCTCTTTAGTAATCATAGACCAACATAGACAAATAAACAAACGAGAAGAGATTGAGTTGATGCGGAAATCTAGCCAATAAGAAAACATAAAACGGAGAAAAACCGTTATCAATTTTTTCAGTAAATCTTATCGCATGCAGAAGAAACTCTACCGACTGTTTGAGGGCTAGTGATTATAAATAGATTCGGGTGATAGTATCAGTACTACACCAGCATTTTTCATCACGGCCCTTTCCTCTTGCGAAATTCATGTTAAAAACAAGTAGACTAAATTTTATCATTTTTCTCGAAATCTCAATGATTGAATATAGAACAATCGACAGATTGATTTCTCTACTGGTTCTGAATAATTTTCAGTATTGTATCAGAAATACAATATTGTTTTCAATGGATTTAGTTCTTGGATGATCGCGATACGATGAACTAAGGCTCAGAACGTCTTATGTTTTTATTATTTCCATATAGACTAATCTTATCATGAAATGTATTTGTTGCGTGCTTGCAAATTAGCCGACATGAGCATGCTTGTTTGAGATCAGACAGTATCGAATAGGGAATTTTGAGAACTTGTCAATTCAACCATCGAATCTTTTTTTTACTTTTTCTTCTTAATATACATTTGATCATATTTCTGTTAGTATCACTAAGATCTATTTGTAGTCATAAGATAAGGTCAAAAACAGTTGAATTGACAACCTCGTTCGTTATATAGTTATGTCAATTAAATATAACATTTGAATAAGACCTTGTTTTCTTTATTGAATATCTATGGTGCCATAGAAAATTATTTCTCATGTGTTAATGTTTATGCAAAAGTTAAAAAATACAAACTAAAAATGTCTCTTATTATATTTAATAATGCCAGGGATGAACAGGCATTCGTTTGTAATCATCACGATAAATCAATTCACTTGGTACGCGTTCAACATTTCGTCCGAAATCATCATAGCAACTTGTCATCCAATGATCATTGGGTTTTCTCTGACTTCTTGCTATGAATCCCGCCGTTGCTATCGATTGTGCATTTTCAAGTGGAGGCAAGCCACGATAGTCCTGTTGTGTTAAACCTCGATCAGGCTGTGCAGGACGTGGCTCGTTTAAAAAAATCCAATCATGATTGTATACCGATGTATTCAATCCTAAACGTTTACCATAACCCTAAATAAACAATTTCTTATCTAGATATGTTTTTGTTTTCTAAACTAGATATTTCTTTACTCGACCGAAATATTCCCCATAGTTCTGTATTGAGTTTCTGTTATCATGTTCCGATACACGATTAGAAGTATTCTTGTTAAGAAGAATAGAAAAGAAAAATAAAACATATTGATTAAGATGAACATATTTGTTTAGTT
The DNA here is from genome assembly GCA_900239745.1 of Rotaria magnacalcarata. Classification (NCBI taxonomy): domain Eukaryota; kingdom Metazoa; phylum Rotifera; class Eurotatoria; order Philodinida; family Philodinidae; genus Rotaria; species Rotaria magnacalcarata. The sequence goes on from OENM01000204.1 coordinate 25,892, forward strand.
ATTTATTTGTACTAACCGGAAATCGTCGATTATTACCAGATGAAGTATCTGATGAAGTTGCTGCTGCTGCTACCTTTGAATCAGCAATTTGATTAAGCATGACACCAGTTGTTGTTGCTTGTCGACGATCGAATGACGAATCTGCAAAACCGCGCTGTTTGAACTAGAGACAACAAAATGTATTCCCATCATAGTCGAAGATATCAGTTGCAAATAGTAAAAGCGAAAGTATTGCACATGGAAAGAAGAAGCAAGCCGACGAACTAATCTTAATAATTTGATTACTTGTATTAAAAGAAACGATCCGTTAGTAGTTTAGCGAAAATATGCGAAGATTTTCTCGTTGAATGGTAATTCAATTGTCTAAATCGATATGTCATTTAATCTGATTATGAGTACTTTTTTTATCTATTCCGAAATCGGATAGCTTTTTTATGCTAAATTTAGGCTTTTATAATAGATTGTTAGGTGTTATTAATAATAGCCATAAAACATTCGAGTGCGCACTCAGAAAAGTATGATTATCTCTCTCCTGACATTTTCTTTTGATTGATGCTTGGCTACCTCTCTTAGCAATCAAAAATATGTCGGAATTAAATGTCAATTTTTTTTAGAACTCTTATCATTGTGAGTTGTTGCAGTATCCACTTCTGTTATTCAAAAACATACATAACTATTACGATATAGAAATAAGTTCTTTGCGAACGATGAAGTATCGGATTGAGAAAATATTGAAATAGTATTTCGAACTTAACTTTGTTGGTAAAAAAAAAAAGATATTTTGCTTTCAAATGAAATTATCTTGATAAACCGTGCTGTAGACTCGATCTATTCTATGCAGTTATTGTGATTTAAGCTCAGAATTAGCCTGGTATTAATACTAAAGGTTACGAGAATTATTGTGTATTCAACCAGCATTCTACTGCCGTTTTCTTTTCTTTTTGAATGAAACTTTAGTAATAACAATGTGTAAATAGTGAGTCGGAAACAGAAAAAATGATTCTATATTGTTGAAAAGAAAATGAAGATTAACTGTGCCGAAATGATCCAGGAATTGAAAGAACTGATTTCCATAGAAGAAGAAGAAAAACGACTAGACATCATTGCAAGTGTTCAACGGCGTTTCTTATTTCGGAATGTATTATTTTCTAAATATAATCTATGCTAAATAGGCTCGACAAAATAATTGCACGAGAAAAAAGATCAAATTTCTACAGAGTTCAGCAACAATGAGTCGTTGCTGTTAGATATCATATTTCCATGTCATCACTACGCTACTAGCGAAATTGCAGAATGTAAACGGCTAATTATCGTTTGATATTACGTTCGTAAATGAACAACATCCAACTTTCTTGTCAAAACGTTTTCAAGCTAAAAACAAATTCTCGTTCCCTTGCGAGCACTTTATATTTCAAAAATAATACCACATTCATCAGCGGCAAAATTGCAATGCACCTTAAAATTATTTCAAATTTCTAAGCAATGCATTGTTATTTACGAAGCATAATATCTCTATCAAGCAAGCCCAATAATTAGCTGTCTAACTTTTAATATAATATAGATTATTTAGAACATAGGTACAATAAAAACCGTTTTTAACAATACATTAATATGAAATTCATGATTTGTATTCAATCGCATAAAGATTTGCCTATAATAATTGAAATAAATTTTTATTTTTGACCCTTTATCAAACTCCAACACACGTCATCGTTTGCTTACCCAATAACCAGCTGGTCTTNTTTCACCTTTTGATACCAATGGCTTCACATGACGTCGGCCTGCTGGTTGATCACCGAGTACCATCGTTCTGTTCGTAAATGTTAATCTAAACAGGTCATTTCGTATCGATATTTTATTGTGCATTTAGTATGTTTATTAGTCGATGAACAAAATAAAAATATTCACTCTTTAACTCTTCTATTAAGAGACAAGTAAAACTATTTAGTAATTGATAATACTATAACACCAGAATTTAACAATCGTACTCGTCTATGTATCATTTTAAATAGGCATACACTAAACTTGAACTGTGTCTGAAAAGTGTTCAATGTTTTAGCTATTGAAAACTTTTAAACTAGACGTATACGTCTTGTGTAACATTTTTATTGAGTTATGAATACGTTGAAAGAAGTTTATGTTCATAGCTTATTACTTCTGCATGTTTATGGTAGTATGAAATCATCTCTGTAGATCTCATGTTGGTGGTTCCCGATAAAAACAACTCAAATGACTTTATCATAGAAAGTTAGACGCTTTTCACCCGAGAGCCAAAGCATTAGATTGAAAAATATCCTATAAATCCAATAGGTCGACAGCAATAAATGCGAACTTCTTCCATAGGATTCATAAAACCGATAACATTTACACAGCGAATGAATTAACGGCAAGATTTTCTTCAGAACATTCAGGTTTCTTATATGCCTCATTCAAACTATCAACTACAGCTACTCTGATAATCACATTCAATAGCGCAAATCCAACAAATAATCGTATTCGATAATGAGAAGATTCTGTATTCACATGCTACCTGCGAATAAAAAAAATAGATACTTCTTTTTCTTTTGCGTAAATATGCAATGATTATCTACCTTGATCGTAGAATGTTCCATATGCGTACATGCACAAAGAAATTTATTATCCAATGTCACATTTAATAAAATTCTATTCTACAAATACTAATATAGAATATTTCTTAATGTTTCAAACAAATGTCTTCTATAGTAGAAGCAAAAAAAGAAAATTTTTCTTTTCATGTTTAAGTGTTCATGAACACATGCTTTATTTGTGTGTATACGAAAAAGAAAAGAAAAGAAACGAAACGAAAAGGAGCTATTGATTCAAGTCAACGATAACAAATTACTTTAGAAGCCGAAACAGATAATTATATAAAGAAACATGTGACAAATATATATATATCCCACACAAAACATAAATAAAGGATCCGTGTGAAATGGAAACAAAAACTACAGACAAACATACAGAAGCAAACTACAATGACGTAAATGTACAACATATGAGGAAAACGAAAACAGACATGAGACATTTTTATATATTTTAATCTCCGCCATTTGAATCTCCACCATTGTTACTTCCGTGTGCAGCAGCAGCAGCAGCAGCTGCTTTAACTGCAGATTGAAGGGCTGATTCTCCAAGAGCTAGTGGCATAACTACCGATGAGCTATTACCAGCCGATGAGAGTAATGATGGCGTACTGCTATTTGCTGCTGCAGCTAATGTTTGTTGAATAGACGCATCACTTAAGAGTGGATTAACTGCTGCTTGAGAAAGAAATGGAGCACCTAATGGAAATAATGATGAAAATGGCGAGACTCCATTAAGAACGCCATCATAGGCAGAGCCTATCAAAATAAAAAATTTTCGAAATACAAAATGAATTCTTTTCAAAATAACCTACGTGAGACACTAAGATAATCTCTATTAACACAATATCGAAGTGCACCAGGTAGTTTTCCTGTCAGACCACGACGTACTTCATGTGCTGCATTTTCACGAATTTCTTGTGAACTAGCTTCACTATACCATGATGTTCGCGGTGTACATAGTAGATTGTTTGCGTCTTTTAATGGTCCTAAAAGTAAAACAAATATATATATATATATATAAATAATGTTGACAATTCTGTTTGACATGAACTCGTTGTTAAGGTATTTAAAAGGTAAAAAGAGGGCGCTGTTCCACAGCGGAGCAGTGACTCGAAGAAACAATGTCGCCGATAAAAAAAAGCACTTGTTGAACAATTAAATGAGTTGTTGCTGATTTCTTTCTGCTATCAATAGTATTATTTTTGACATATTTCAAAAAAAATTGCCCTGAATGAATTTATTCTACGTTCGAAAGACTTTTCAACAATAGCAATAGACACTTTTTTCTTTACCTCTTACACTTTAATGAAAATAGACATATGACGTTTCCGGTAAGATGAAAAACTAGGCAATAATAGCCTTTATATTCAGTGCATTTTTTCCAATCAAAGAAAATCTTCTTCAAATTCGTCTATCATTTCAAATATAACTGAGAAAGATGATTGTTTAATTTTATTCACCGCAATAGTCTGCATACAATATTCTTGTATCTAACAAAACTCAATCGGCTGATATAGAAATACTCACCAGCAGCTATATTATATGGCTCGTTTTCAAGAACATCCAATGCTGCACCACGAATTCGACCATCTTTTAATGCTGCAGCAAGCGCTGTTTCATCAACAAGACCACCGCGTGATACATTCACAAGAAATGCTCCTGGTCTCATTTGTTTTATTGTAAAATCATTAATTAAATGGTGATTATGTTCATTAAGTGAACAATGAAGTGTGACACAATCTGAACGATAGAGTAAATCTTGTAATGTAAACACACGAGTAATTCCTATTCAAACAACAGAAAAGAAAAGAAATCAGTTAAGTTTCAGAACAAATTTAAAAAAAAAGACACCTACCGAAGACTTTCTCAATTCCATCCGAGAGATAAGGATCAAAAAATATAACATTAAAACCAAATACTTTTGCACGCATAGAGACAGCCATACCAACTTGACCAAGACCAACAATGCCTAATGTTTCATTTCGAATTCTTGCGCATCCAGCTGCAACTTCCCGAATTTGTTCCGGTGTTGACACACGTTTACCTTCTTTAACTGTTTGCGCTAACCATGCTGTACGACGATACAAATTTAATATCATACTTAATGTTGTATCAGCCATTTCTTCAACGTATAGTGATGGAATATTGGATACGGCAATACCTTGGTCACCAGCTGCTTTAATATCAATATTATCATAGGCAGCACCGATACGTACAATTAATTTCAGAGCTTTGAATTTTGCTAAATCTTCTTTTTTCAATGTAATCGCATGCCAAACTAATGCAGCCGACGCTTCATTTAAAACTTTTTCATGGATTTCCGATGTTGATTGTGCATCACAAAACGCTACCGTTGCAATATCTTTCAATATAGGCATTTCAATTGTACAATCACGTCCATCGAGTAATGCAACAAGTGGACGGGCACCCGATGAACTAGGACCATTTGATAACGGCATTCGTGAAGGTATAGCTGGATGAATAAAAAAAAGTATTTTATGAAATTTTTCGAAGCGAAAAAAATGACAACACAAACCTGAAAGTAAACTATTTGAATCGATACGTGGTTTTTTTGGGTTACTGCCGCCGGAACTAGACATTCGACATTCGAAGTTGTAGTAAGAGAAAATGTGAATATCTTATTTCAAGATTGAGTAGAGGAACGGGTAAAATGACTGACTGACTGACAGTCGACTAGGAACAAAGATAAAACAGAAATAAACAAAATGGCAGCAAGCAAGAAAATTCAATTGGACTATTTAACTAAAGGAGGAAATTATGGCAAATGACGATATAGATGGCGCTGTGAGCCTTTTTTTAAAGACAGTTGTGTTTTTTATTTCCGTAGAATCAAAACGAATCAATTTCAACTTTAAATATTTAACTCATCTTTGCATTTGAAGTGTAGATGTCGATAATGACTCGCTTGATATTGAATGATCTCTGTGTTTACCATCCACACTCTCTCAGTTATAATACTCAATGACTGAAAATGATTGTACACTGTAGTATTTTCCAATTATCTCATCACTCAAAGTGTCCTATCTTGAAATGAGTCATTAGAAATACTCGGAGAAATTAGTTTGGGCAAGGAAAATCCCATTAGTTTATTGTAATGCTTTAATATAAGAGTAAATTGTGACATGATAGTCAAATCTTCTCTTTGAGAGAGAATCTAAAATGAAAACTATCATCTTTATTTTTTTTATGTTGAACAGCAAAATATTTTTTTATACACAAGATTGCATACAGAGTACTCGAATTGATTCAAATTCAATAAATTAAAAGATCGCTAGCTTTTGTCATTGGGCAAAAATGAATCATAATGATTCAGAAGACGCTTTCGGATGAAAATACAAGAGAGTTGCATGACGAATCTTAAAAAATAATGATATCAGCTTGCATCATTTGTTGATAGTGAGATAATTATACCATAATCAGCTTTACTCTTAGAACAAACTTGTACGACTTTGCTGTATTGGCAGTCTTGTGAAGAAAGTAAGAGAGGATTTTTTCGCAAAAACAAATCTATACGACATGACGGTTTGTCAATATTTGAAGCATATCCAATCGAGTAATCATTTCGGCTTATCGAGCAATTACCAAGTAAAATTCTTTAATACGTTACTTATCATTTTTAGTAATGTATTACTTCACGAAACATCTCGAATACCCGAAAATGATCCTTGCCATATTATTTTTCATTTATTCTTCTAACAAAAATTAAGGATTAATTCAGTTCAGGATGAGTAATGTTTGAATCATAAGTTAAGAAAATTTCACGGAATTACACGTGCTAATCTATATAACAAAAAGCGGCGAAAAGAATGAACAATGTATATGCATTTTGTAAAAAGAAAAAATCGATAACTCCCTACAGGTCATTCCTTAAAAATAGTCACACGCAAATGCAGGCGTGACTTCCGTTGGTGTAGAGTAGAATGACTTTACACCTTCTTCAATTCTCTTTAATAAAATAGAAACTGCCTGCGGGTATTTCAACATTTTTTTGTGTAACACAAAATTCAACCACCGAATATACACATACATGTGTCCGTTCAGACTGATTATCTTAAAACTGTAAATCCAAAGAAAATGGAGCTAAATTTACATTGTCTTACCGGCGTGTGTTCATTCATATATCGAATGATTTTGTGTCGAATTTTGTTAACTTTTAATTAGTTCTTATATTTGTAGGATGTCTCTTTATTATTTTCTACCGGAACAGGAAGATAAACCACCTTAAGTAGAAAAATTCACTATTTCCTATATAACATGACATAGATATTTGAAAGATGATTGGATTAACTACTACAGTTGCACTTAAAATTTTCATATCATAGTACACGACAATTGTCTATTGACTGATATATACATCAGCCCACTTCACAGAAAAATCGACCTTTTTTTCTTATCAAATAACTTCAAAAATAATTTTTCCAAATTTCTTTCTCATACTTTAGTCTCCAAGATTTAGCTTTAGTTAAATTAGCCCTTGCGAACGCTGATTTCTGTAGTTTATTATGAATTTTTACACCATTCCACCAATGTAAAAACGTATAAATTGCGAATCGAATACGATATATCCATGATTGTCGATTTGTTTTATTAACATCCGATGGATTAGTCTTCGAAACAGCTTTTTGTATTGCTAATGGAGGATGAATACTATAGGCAACTAATTGACGATCATTAACAAGTTTTATTATTGAATCATCAATAGGTCGCGAAGGTTTCGATAATAGTTTAACGAGTTTTTTAGCTGCGTCTGATCGAATTATATATGCATGTGTACAACTTGGATGAAGTGCTTGATGAATCCGATACATATGTTTCGATGTTTCATAGATAAGTTTTCCAGGTGGATTAGCACAATGGCCAAGATAGATTAAATCAGCATGGTTCCATATCGGATATGGAATCGTTTGAATTATATATGGTAGATCGATTTCAAGATCGATATCATCTTCGAATATAATTGACCATGTATTACAATTTTCAGAAAATGTTTTATTAACAATAGTAATCCATACGCGCATATGACTGGCCCAACAAGCTAGTTCAGTTAATTTAAAAAAGAGGCTATTTCGATTTCGATTCAAAATCAGAATGTCAGGCGAATGAATTGAATAAGCCGGAACTATAGACGCTTGTAAATCCAATGTTTGCATAAGAGCAACAGATTCTGTTCGTCGATCAGGACGGGATGGCAAATTAATAATAAAAATACGAGATGCTTTACCTAGATATTTAATCCTACCATATACAGGAAATAATAGAGATTGTTCGAACGGCGTTATTATATGAGTTGGATTAAATGATGAGTCAATTTTTAAAGTCAACAACAAGTCTTTTAAAAGATAAATACTTGAAAGCAATATCAAAATAAAGAATCGGTATAAAGTTTTGCTATATCGACGGTTGAACATCATCATCTTTTGGTAAAACGAGAAAGGGGTCTGCTGTTAGCTCTTTTATATATGATGACTTTTAGCCCTTCAAGAAGACGATACCATGTTGTCACTCGACTACTGCTGATGCTTCTTCTATTTTTTTCTCTCTAGTAAGTGATGGTGTGTCACTGTCATACAAGGAACATAATCACCACTTTTTTTTTCTTAGAAAAAATGATGAAAGAAATGTGATGCTCATATTATCTCTGCTACAAAGTTTATCGTAAAGAAAGAAAGAAAAATCTACTTTTGACTTGTGAAGGCAACGTTTGAATGAGCCTTATCCCCATTTCGATTTTTGACCACAAATTGCTGGGGCGTTGGCCACAGGTCAAAGAAAAAATACCTCCAGATGAAAGAAGAGATCAAATCATGTTGCGACACAAGCCATATGGGAATAAGGTTCTTAGATTATTTAATTAAAATAAAGAGCATTCTTTCTTTCAGCATGATTGATTACTTTTAAAGTATATTTAAACTTTCCGACAGTATAATATCAATGAAAGCAGTGTTCTGTTTTAAGTAAAATAAGTGATTATGATGAAAACGTACATTTATAAAAAGAAAAGGGACGATTGACATCAATCGTCTGTCTGATAATCTCTTTATTAATTAAGAAAATTAATGTATTAAAACAAAATTAAGATTGATTTGAAATAAGAGAATTTGTATTTCGAGCTCAATAGTTTCATTTACACGCTTTTTATTAAGAAAATGCAAGAAATATATATATATATATATAAACTATACATACAACAGAGTATACAAATATAATAATCAATAGCTAGCTCTCTTTCCCCTCTGCCAAAAAAGAGGTAATCACTGTAACTTCATCGCTACACTAAAATTATTTAGGGCTGTTTTGCCTATGTACATAGATTGTGTTCGAGTCTAAAAGACGTGTTTAGAGAAAAATGAGAGAATTCATGGATCTCTTTTTGGGTCAAGATCGTGTAGCCAAAGTTTCAGCTCGATACGATGCCTTCTCGATTTTTAAGGTGCGAAAGAAATGCATCACTACCTTCTCAACGTGGGATCTCTATTTGACGCTGAAGATTACTTTTGAGACTTGTTCACTTCGAACAAAATTTTATCTACTAGCAGAAGACTATCTACTCTGAAAATTTCAAGTCGGTTGGAAAAGCCATTATCGAGATAGTGCGACAATAGGATGGGAACGCTATTTGTGGCAGGAGTTCTACATATCGTGATCTCGCGTTTATTTCTAAAGTCCCGTGTGGTTGGAGGTTATTTGCATTTCGTTAGATACTATGGGTAGAGGCCTTGTTTAGGAAGATAGTTTTCTCAGTTCAAAGATTGCCTTAGTCGCGGTAGCGTAATGCGATCGGTTGATACACTGGAAAATTGTGGGCACTCGAATCACGATGTCTCTCACCGTATCCAAAGGTACTTTTTTTAGAAGTCTCTCTCTCACTGCAATCTATAGCACATCCTTGACTGCGTATAAAAGTTTCAGAAGAATTCGTTCATATTCTTCAGAGAAATGACTCGAGAAAACGCGTAAGGACAGCGGCAATTTTTTTTTGCACACCACTGTATATATATATCGATTATCACAATAATTATTCTCAATTAAATAATTCAATGCTTTTTCTTTATGTATGGATGAAGCGAGTTACGCATTTTAATTTCAAAGATGTGAATTGTTAAAGATGAAAAAAAAGCTAAACCTCGGCTTCGTCAAGAACATCATGGAGACGGTAATAGATACTGCTAATATATAATCAAAGATTGAGCATTAATAATGTTTCATTATAACGCATGATCTGTTTTCTTACTGAATTTCCGGTTTACGACACGCAATAATGATGAATGAAAGGATCCTGAAATAAATGGAATAAAGTATTCTTGTTGTGTTTGACGAAAGTAGTTGCATCATGTTGAATATTTTATTATATCAGGACATATTTTTAAACGTTGGTTGGATCTTGAGTTCGTCTATACTCATGCATAGGCATGAGATCGATTCGGTCGAGTATAAAAGAACACAAGCTGATTACAGTTATGATAAATAAATGGTAAATTGATATTAAAATTAGATTAATTTTCTATTTAATGATTGACGTCTCTGGAATGAAACAATCTCCAGGCATGAGGTATTAGCAAAACAAGCTGAGATAAGATAGTAATCGAAAAGTTTTCTCTTTTTTTTGTGAGTGACTGCAGCGGAATAATAAAAAAAACAGATCGTTACGCAAACAGAAAGACCTTTGTTTTATTCAAGATCAAACAAACAGCTTTTATTTATATGAAAAATCTAAAGTGATTTTCGTATTTATGCATATATTTATGTGATGATTATAGCATCGCTATTCATTACATTATGTGGACATGCATAAATATAGCGAATGAAATGGTTAAAAAAATCTAATCTTTAGCTTGCAACGCATCGAAAATTTATCTCGTTCTTTTATATCTAGAAATCAGTTTCAGTAATATTTTTATAGATTCTATTTTTGAATCATGATTCAGTCTGCTGAACTGTCAATATATTACTGTTGTATTGATGACATGATTAGGTACGTAGTTATGGTAATTCTATCTTTCTTTTTGTTTGATTCTTTCAATGCCATTTTACTCGTCCGTTAAAAATACTACTTGTTCCGATTGAACATGTTGAAGAGTCGAACTACTTTCAACGTACGAAATAATTTCGTGTACTGTCAGTGAAGAAAAACTCAATACTTCTTCGTAAGGGACAAGTTTTTGTTGGCAAACACATCATCTGCTTTCTTTTGTTTGGTTTTCATAGTTCACTTGAGCATCGAAGTAATTTACAATCTAATAATGTACAAGGTTTGAATGGCCGCGATAGCCTTCGAGAATTGTAGAAAATGTATTTAAAACAAACCAAGATGTTATTCATCACAACTAAGAACGTGGAAGCAGAAAAATATTATACTTCTTCATGCTAACATAATAGTACGATTATATACAAAAAAGAAGAATTGAACCACGATGAAAATAGTACTGCAGTAATTTAGTTATTAGATGTAATAACTCAGTTGGTGATACTCACACAATATATTATCTGATTGTCTCTGCATAATACTATGATCTTGAGCTTAACAGGTTATATATGAATAGCTTATTAATGAATTGACTAAAATTTTATTTTCTTCTGAAAGTTGCCACAGCTTATCAAGTGTAATGAGTGAGTTTATCGTTTGTCTATTGCGCCTGTATTCCATTAAATAGTAAAATCTAATTCACTGCACAACAACCTTGAATATTCTTAATGCCAGTCAAAGATTAAATAGTCTTTTTACTGATAAAAGAATATCCTTATTCGTACCCTTCGACTCATATCTATTCTTTTTTTTATGAAACATGATGCATCTTAAAAGCTACCGTAAACGTACAAGTTACAAGTTGATACAGATAGCCAATCTCGATTTAATACTTTGAATTTTAACACCAAATGCGCACAAAAAATATCAACGATGTTTTTTCGTCATCTCTCAAGCTGAACCAAGAGGATGAAACGGATAATGCTGCTCAACAAATTCTAGAAATTAATCACGAGAGTCATAACAATAATGCTTCGAGCACTACAGGGCCAGAATACTTAAATCCATCACGAAGCGTCTCTTCTTTGGGAGATTTGGTTGGCAGTAGCTCATAATTGGCACAAAATATTTATTTATTTATTCAGTACGAACATTTGTTGCACCTGTTTTCTTTCGTGCACTTTGTTTTAGCAACTAAAATAAATATAAAAAGAGTCAAAGGTAACAGTTTAATAGTATCCAATTTTGATGTTCGTGACGCCTTGATCTCAGTGGCAGAAATTCGATTCCAAAAGTTTACAAAGTTCTATTTTTTTAATCATCAAATTACTTTGAATGTATGAAATTGATGACATTTCATTTTTTCAGTGAATTTCATATTGATCGGCCTCGCAAAAATGCGTTTATTTGAAAGTGCAGACAGAGCGAAAAAAAACATATATACACAGGAATATCAAAATGATTTAAACATCTGTAGTATTTACTAAATAAATGAAGTTTCAAAAATGGTAAAACTCTTATATGAATTTTTCAAATTATATCATTATCATGGATAAAGAATAGTAATAAATACCTTATTCAGTGGAAGGAAGTTACTCAGCGTCATTTATTATGAAATCCTAAGTTTTTCATACCAATAGAACGCTATCCAATCGTGAGAATTTTTTATTTGATTCTTAATCGCTACATGACTTAGAGTTTACTCGCGAATAAATGAGATATTTTTAAAATTCACTTATATGTAACTTGTAGTTTTTAATACAATGCGAAGCAGAAGCATTTCGGTAGTCCGTCGCGTGTTTTCTTTTGCTTTTGCTTTCTCGACGTACGCATCTTTTTCGTCGTTTTGCGACGCGATGATCTCGAGAACCAAAAATCATAGAAAAGTGGTTAAAACGTGAGATCCAAGTATCAAGATCGAACTTAGAACATCTGTTTTCTAATCTTCAATCTGAAGTTCTGTTCATTCACAAATGTGGTTCGAAAATGAAAGAAATTTGTTTCGAGATAATTAAAATGACGTCATCAACATATGTTAGCCACTATAGTCTATTCGTTTACAGCTGATCTAGGATAATGATTCATGGAGATAATCAATCAAGTAATCGAAAGAGTTTTCCTAGCAATGAAATTCATCATGTCTATGTGACAGGAGAGATTAAAATCCAGGAGAGATTAAAATTTTAATTTTTCCTAGGAACATTTAGGAAAATTTTAAATTTTCCTGAAATTTTAATTTCTCCTGCGACATCTACATTAAAAGAGTATTTCTTCGAATTCAAGATTTTTCGGAGTAGATCCGATTCGAGCTTAGCATTGCATTCGTTTTCGAGTGAAACTTGAATATCATCTAGTTACTTGACCGTACGCATCTTTTCTTCATTTTCTGTCTTAATGATCTTGAAAACGGAGAATCATAGGAAACTCGTTAAAACGTGAGATCGAAGTATCAAGATCGAACTTCTTACTCCTGTTTTCGAATCTTCAATCTGAACTTCCGTTCACTCACAAACGTGGTTCCAGAATGACGAAAATGAAAGAAATTTGTTTCGAGATAATTAAAATGACGTCATCAACATATGTTAGCCACTATAGTCTATTCGTTTACAGCTGATCTAGGATAATGATTCATGGAGATAATTTAAATCGATCAATGGAAATCGATCCTTAGGAATATATTGCTAAGTAAAAATAGAGTTTTCAGAGTGATGAATTTCATCATGGCTACATAGAAAGTATTCAAGATTTCTCTGAATTGAAGATTTTTCGTAAGAGATACGAATTAATACATCGCATCGCATTTCGTATACGAGTGAAACTCGAATACCATCTAGTTAAAATCAGTAAACCAAAATTGAATTTCATAAGTTTTAGATCGATGAGCAGAATGATTTTGAGCTATCGCATGCTATACATATATTCTTTTCATTTATCTATTTGAATATTTTTTTTTTGTATCATATGTATGTTAATAAACAGTTGGAATAGGTCGTTTGAGAAATTCTTTCCATGCTTGTTTGAGATAGGCTCGAAGATCTTCGTATCGTTCTTGTTTTGTACAAATGCGTAGTTGAGGTAAATGAGTTTTTGAACATGAGGACGCACTCTAAATATGTCGGTATTTTCTAATAGGGTAATTACAAATAGAGTAAAGCTTACAGCTGGATATGTTGATAGATTGTCGTTCATATTAACAGATACTTCCATAAGAGATTCAACCGAAGCAGGTACGTCGTTCCCTTCGCTGGATAGACTATTTCAAAGAATAATATAATTTATAAAGTGTTAATAGTAAAAAATAAAAACCGGACAAAATAAGAAGTACGTATAAAGAAATTAGCTGTAATCTGCCGTTTGGACTTACAGGGATATGGCAATAGGTTCAGAGAAGCCTTAAATGAGTTCATACTCATAGATTTCTAGCATATACTTATCAATATTGTACTGCGCCAAAAATTCATAAAAAAAAGTAGTATTATAACTTCATTCGGGAGACTCAAATCGTATTAACCTTTTTCAGCTTTTACTATTCCTGTGGGCTTAACCAACGATTAACAGCTGTGCGAGATTACCTCTAATGATTCAATCCTGAATTAAACATAACATGACAATCACAGCGAATTTTTGTTTAAAAAAAACTCCTTTGTTTTACCTTGATGAAAGACCAGTACCGTCCGAATGTGATTCTAACGTATCCGCTAGTGTTGAACGTGATAGAGCACTTCCTGTCACACCTTCAACATTCTAGACAAAAAAAAAAGAAAAAATAGGAAGCCCTATTGTTAAGTTAAACGTTTACAAATCGTGTTAATGAACGTATTTGTGTTTTTGAATCGTCACCCATTTGTGCATGCCATTGTTTCAAACGGTCTTCGATTTTAGTAACACGTATATGATCATTAGTAACATAATGTATTGCAGCTGCTTTGCCGAGTGATCTTGCACGTAATGAACGTGTTGTTGATGCACTATTCGTTGTTGATGTATGACCCGATGTTGCACCTGGCCGACGAACATTCTAAATAATATTTATTTAATAGTAAATTGAAGTGAAGAAAATTATCTAACATACAGAATGAGCTGCATTATGAAGATGAAATAACCATGATTGTTTAGCATGATTCTGTTGTTGTTCATCGTTTGTTACTGATGCCAATTGACGTTTCATTAAAGAATTAATTAATGGTAAATGTAATATTCGTGGTGGATAGGCTTGTAATGAGAGAAGAACGATTCCACGTAAGCGTTCGCTAAGACCTTGTGTGCCATGGCGTTTTTGTAAACGAATAAAATTATGTTTTAAAATATAGAAAAGATCACAGGGCGCCGTACATCGAGCTGAATTCATATGTGTATTTAAATCGCAGACGTAAGATTCGAGACCAATAATATCACCCGTATTTAATAAGGCAACTTGTTTATTTCGGTGGGAACGTTCGCGTTCAGCTTCAGCAAATGTCATATAACGTCGTTTTATAGCAGAACTCTCTCGCGATACAGTATCAGTTGGACGAGAAAGTTGAAGCATCGGAAGAAAGAGTTCAAAAGCGCGTCTACATACATAAGATAATGAAACGAAAAAAGAAATAAGTAGCTAAACAAAATCTACTGTTTCATTGGATCTGATTGTGGAAGAAGATGTGGATATTGAAGCCAATGAAGTAATGGATCTATACTTAATTTAACTTCACCACTAGTGTAATGGAAAATGTAGAAAAACATTTTCGAGTAAAAAATAAAATTTACTCTACCTCCATATAAAGTAAACAGCATCAGCATAGGTGCCTTGTCTATAAAGCATACTATCATAGGCAAACCTGCCACGTTCTAAACTGAGACTGACAAGACGTTTCAATCTTGCTGACCACGAAGAAAATAATGGACATCGATTAATAAATTCCGTTTTTTCTTGTAATTCTTTTTCATGTGCTGATTTAAGTGTACTATTCGAACAAAATTCTTCTGAATTTCGAAAAAAACAAAATTTATAAACCAGTTACTTACCGACTGAAAACTTCTCGATCAACAACTAATAAATCTGTTGCTATAGTTGTCATCACAGTAGCACTACGAGGTTCATTTGTAATAAGCGCTCGTTCACCGAAATCAAAACCACCAACTGTAAAATGGTCATCATTTATTAATTATTAATACTACTTCTCCAATAAGATAATCAAACATAAATCTCTCTCTATCGTGTGTGAAAAGCTTAAGCATTAAAGAAGAAGAGATATGGCTCTAGCAGACTTACAGCTAGTATCTTTCTAACTCTTCAATAAAGAAGAAAAAAACTATTGTTTCATTTTCTAATTGATATTAAACAGGAAAATGTTTTTTGTTTTGTTTTTTGAGATCATCGATCTTATTCATATTTCAAAATTCATGCAAGAGAAACTGAATTCTTTTTTTTCCGATAAACTTACGATCAGCCAACAAATAAAAAAATATTTGATAGTAACTGATGCATATAACTAAATACAACTGGTTAAGAATTTCTCGTGATGCACTAGACCATGACTTTTCTAAAGCTATTCAATGAATTAGTTTTTTTTTTTTTATAAATACCTAAAGTAACAACATAATTCCCGAAAGTTTGTATTATAAGTTCTTCGCGTTTCTCTGGTTCAGCATCAAGTTTAGTAAATTCCGTAACTGAATCGAAATCTTCAGGTATTGCTTGTGGGCTATCGTCATCAAGACGATAGATATTAACGGATCCTTGTAATATAATATAGAAACTAGTATTGAAGAAAAAGGACTCAATCAAAAAGTAACAATAAAATTTACTGAAATCAACTCACGTATCACCTCGATCATTTTGACGAATAACAACATCCCATGCCGGACGTCGTTCTATCATGATTGTCTTACAAATATCGTAGATAACATCTGCAAAATACAATGGTAAATTTATACATTCGAACGAAAATTTCATTCATTTTTACCATCGGAAATTTTTTGAAAGATACCCTGCTTCTTTTTCAATGATTGTTTAAGCCATGGGACGATAAAATCATTGATTTCCGTTGGTGTTCGTTGTTCAGGTAACTTACTAGCAGCACGTATTAATGTTCCATAATTAAGCGCCATATCAAGATAACTTCAATCAATAGTGAATTCTATCTTTTAGCTGGCAGTTTAACAGTTTTCGAAGAGAGAAGTAACAAGAAGAATACAAAATGTTATATTTTGAAAAAAGAAAGAGAGAAAAGGGTGTATGCGTTCTCTCTCCCTTGTGAAGACCGACACAAGGGCATTATAGTGTTCGGAAGCATGATGATCAAACAAATGTTATTGTCGTTGTTTGCAATTCGAGTGTCCACACAAGATGAAATGCTGTGAGCGAAAAAAAAAGCAAGCGAGTCAGTTCAATCACTATAATAAAAGGAAAGAATAAAATAACATGAGAATGAAACTAACAAGAAATATGCTGTATCAACCATGAGTGTATGTTTTGTTGTCATGTAGAGCAACAATAACAGTGTAACCAATTCCAATATCGATTTCTTTATATTTATCAAAAAAAAAAAAAAGACTTCATGTTCTTTTTTTGTTCCATTTCGTAAACATCCATTTAAATCATCTTGATACTAACGTCTATTTTCTAACTCAACAAAAAATTTAATCCACACGGTGATATCTGATTCATTCTTCCTTTCTTTTTTGTTTGGTAAGCTGATGCTAAATACTAATCTAATCCGATTTTTTCGATAATATATCAAGTGAAAGTAAATTAGTGTTGACTCGTTTCAAGGTCGAAATATTTACACCTTCGACAAACAATAACCCTAGAGATAACGTTGTTTTACATAAAATAATCGATATGTTGATATTTTTGGAAAACAGGATTGTACTTCGCATATCACCTTTTTCAAGGTAATGCAGTACTTGAAACGAAGTTCGTAAGTTTTCTTGTCCTCGAAATTATTTCATTGTATTTAGTTTTTTTCACATGAAACCAACAAGGTCAATAAATAGTAATAATAATAATAAGCATAGTCTACTTTTAACAACAATACATTGTTTATTTAAATAATATATAAACTTCTTTTTTTCTCGTGTGTCATCAGTTGCATTAGCAACATATTCGTCTTTTCTTTTTTGTTTATTACGAAGGTCGATACAAGGAAAAAATTAACTACAGTTATAGAAGAATAAAGCAAAACAAAAATATATCAATTGAGATTTTCTTATTCATTTTAACAATCCCATTATGCGAAATTGATCGCTTTGCCAAAGTATGCTTGAAGATGTGCTTCTTTCAACGATTCCGACCATGTCTAAAATGCGAAATTTAAAGTAAAAGAAAAATAAACAATAAAATGATTAATTCTTACAGGATGTGCGTGACAAATACGTGATAGATCTTCACACGATGCGCCGTATTCCATCGCCAATGCTATTTCATTAACTAATTCACCGGCTACCTACGGAAAAATAAAATTTGTATTTTCTTCTTCTATTAAATCGAAAAGGCAGATTTGAAAATTGTTTAAACATACCGAATTAATTATATGTACACCGAGAATTCGATCAGTTCTGTCATTGGATAATACTTTAACGAAACCATCGATTTCATTGACTGTTTTTGCACGACTATTAGCTGACATAGGAAATTTGCCAATTCTATATTTAACACCCTCTTGTTTTAATTGTTCTTCGGATTTTCCAATCCATGCAACTTCGGGATGTGTATATATAACATTTGGTACACAATTGTAATCTATATGTGGTTTACGACCCGTAGCAATATTTTCAACACAAATAATTCCTTCATCTTCGGCTTTGTGTGCTAACATAGGTCCTTGAATACAGTCGCCAATAGCATAAATACCTTTGCATGATGTTTGAAAATTTTTATCAACATCGATTCGACCGCGACTATTTAATTTAATATCTTAAATTCGACAAATTCCTTAAACATTTAATCTCAAACATTTAGCTTTTACCAACACTATTAAGACCAAGATCTTTGGTGTAAGGTCTTCGACCTATGCATACAAGTAGAGTATTACAATCAAGCTAAATGAATATAAACTGTATATGATTAATATCGAGAAAACATAAAATCATACATACTATTTCATTGTTGCCACCTGTCGCTCCTTCGACTTTGACACGAATGCCTCCGTCTGTTTTTTCCGCACCGATTACTTTTGTATCGAGTTTAAATTTTAATCCTTGTTTAGTTAGAAGCTTTTGAAAAGCATTGCTTACGTCCATATCAATGCCAATACCGCCAATATGAGATAAAAATTCTACACATGTTACTTCGGCACCTAAACGACTCCATACCGAACCCTATAAAATATACGAAAATTGTTCTTTTTCATGATAAATGCGATAAACAAAATGACATACTAATTCAAGTCCAATAACACCTGCACCAATTACAACCATTTTTTTAGGTACTTGGTTAAGTGAAAGTGCACCTGTCGATGAGACAATAGTTTCTTCATCGATCTAATCGTAAAAATAAATAAATAACATTTCCGAGAAAATGATTTCTGCATACATCTATACCAGGAAACGGAGTGACTTCTGAACCAACAGCGATGAGTATGTTTTTTGCTTTAAGAATTTCATTCGTGCCATCTTCCTTTGTGACAACAACTTGACCAGCTCCACTTACACTGCCATGACCACGAATACCAGTTACCTAAGACATTTTTTTCAGAGCCGTTTTCTGTCACTAATCGTTTTATTTACTTTATTAGATTTAAATAAATAAGCAACACCACTAGTCAAAGATTTCACCGCATCATCTTTTTGCTTCATCAATACAGGTAAATTAAGCGAAATATCATCGACTATGTTAGCATTTTATATTTTTTATTAGAAGAATTATCTATTAATCACATACATTGAATGCCTCGTCTTTTAAATTCACCGTCATGAGCCATGTAATAGAGATGAGAGTTATGAAGTAATGCTTTAGAAGGAATACAGCCAACATTAAGACATGTTCCACCATAGGTTGCATTTCTTTCAACACATGCTGTCTGTAAAAATATTTTTATTCAAAAATTCAAGGTGAATCACATCAACAAACCTTAAGACCAAGTTGTGCAGCTTTGATTGATGCTACGTAACCTCCTGGTCCTGAACCAATGACAACAAGGTCATATTGTGGTTCTAAAAATTCGAAACAAAAAATACATCAGTCGATAGCGAATTAATGTTCTCACCACTACTCGATGATGATGATGAAGCATTTCGAAGTAGAACAGCACGTGAACAGCTAAAACAACAATGACTTGTAATCTTTAAAAAAGATATGATAGATTTTTTAAAACAAATAAAAATAAAGTCTCTTACTTGCCGCCATGTTACAACTTTCGAGAACATCTGGAAAATAAAAACAAGTTTAATATTTGTATATTAAAAATTATCGAAATACCGCAAATAATAGTAACATCATTTATGGACTTGCCATTTTCATTGTTATTAAGAATAACTTCCTCTGTCGTAAATACAAGGTTCTTTCAGTCAAGATGCCGCTAGAATGCAACTAGAACTAAAAAAGAATTCAAGACGAGTGAAGGAACGACTCCAACTGATATACGCACCGTTGAGATAGATTTGCTACTTTCGAATATATCTCTACCAAAATGAATCCTTTCGATAAAAATATCATATAGTTCTGTTCAGTTTTCAGTACTTGAAATGTACTTGGGAGGTAAATGTTCAAAGAGCAGTCACTTTTTTATTTACATATTAAGGCCCTCCTCCCCCTCAAAAGTCGATTTTCGCCAAAGAAAGTCCAAATCGGCTGAAATTTTCAGGATATGTTAGAACTGGAGTGGGTAGCCTACGGTAAAAATTTCAGCCCGAAATATTCAAGTTTAAGGAAGTTATAAGGTGAACACTGGTTAAAAATGTCCCATTTTCCATCCTAGTTATTTTGCCTTCAACTATGT
>OENM01000204.1:46655-91164 GCA_900239745.1 Rotaria magnacalcarata
AAACTGACCTAACTTGTCCTACGTAACTTTTAATTCTGCACACGCTGAGTGCTTAATTAATTAATCAGTAGTTAGAGATCAAAGACCTAATTATACTGCCGTTTTTGACATAGAGGACCTCTCAAAGATCACCAAAAATTTCGGTCAAAAAATGGTCTTTGGAAAAACAACTACAGTGATTATGAAAGAGCAGAATATGGGCTATCACCCCATGGTGTTATCTCAATTTTCGATTTTTTGATGAAAATCGACTTTTTTTGAGGGGGGGGGGTGGCCTAAATAAGCATTCATTCATTAATTAATAATAATGATATCGCACAATTACTGTGTTCGAAAAAATTATTATCTCAGGAAAACTTGTTAAAATGTTAAGAGTGACCTAGAATTTCATGTACTGGAACTGAAAAGTTCCTGTAATCGAAACAAAATGCCTTACTTTACTTTTGCCCTTGGATTAATCTGTCGTGACATATCGTATTTCATATTACACTTCTATCAAAGCAAGATTATTTAAAATTTCAATAATCAGCTTCGTCGATCGATGGCACCAATATGTACCAAATCGGACGTTGCGGCACATGGATTTTCTTTGAAGGATAATAGCAATATTCTCTCCAGGTGCACACGAGTTGTTTAATTCTCCTAATTTAGTTTAGGCATGATATTTTTCAGAGTAATTGAAACGAGACATAGACTATATATATATATTTGTATTGAAATAGTTCTCAATAAACTAAAACAGAGCAGTAGCAATTCAATCATTGATATATCAGGTAAGAAAAGATTTTAGCGTTTATGAACGATTTTCTATTTAAACAGATCCTATGAATGAAAATATCGATAAATTTCCAGATTGAAATCCTTTTTTGCATAGCTGCGCCGATACCGATACAACTTGTACCGAGCGTAAAACCTATATAATCGACTCCCTACGTATACATCACTATGTACCACATTGTACAGGCTTCTCTTCCATTATCTTGGCTTACATCCGTATATACCGGCTGGCAACGGTACATGTATCACTGTAACATCCAATGCATCCCCGAAAAACCTAGAATTCTAGAATTCATGTAACGGCTTGTATCGGTACCTGTACCACTGTAATATCCAATGTATCCCCAAAAAAACTAGAATGCTAGAATTCTAGGTTTATTAGGGCATATATGATGTGTTCGTGATGTATAGGTTCGACAAAAGCCATTACAAACCGATGTAAACCGCTGCATGCCGACCCTTGAATTCTAGAATTCTAGGTATTTTGGGGGTATATATGATGTTTTCGCGATGTATAGACTCGATACGAGCCGTTACAAGCCGTTACGTGCCGTTACAAGGTGGTAGAATGTTGTACATACTAATGCATATGAACCGCGCGGTACAAGTTGTCTTCGTATTCGCGCACCCCTCCTTTTCTGCTTCATCGGTAAGCATCTGAATAAGGCAGCAATTTAAAAGCGAGTTCGACTTTTCACATTAACGATTTCATCAATGTAGTACTGCACGTGGTTTCAATTTAGAGACTCGGATCAAACTAAATTCCGACAACCTGAATATATTATGTTGAACGAAGCCTGTGTACCCATGGAGAGTGAATATGTAACATAAACTCGAGATTTTATTAAATAATTCGAACTTTTCTAGGATTTTAAAGCTGTATGAATTTTCTGCGATGAAATCAGCGCTACATTTAAATGCGAATCTTGACTTTTGTAAAACAAATCGATTGGCTGTTTGAAAGATAAGATTCTAACTCTGCTATTTAATATTATTTGTATTCACATCTATTTAAAAAACAAACATAATCGGAACTTTGGGAATTGTTCATTAAGATTTCAATTGAGAAAATGATTCAATAACTTTCAAGCAGGAACAACGCTTCGATCTTCATGAAATCTTTCTTATTGTTATTGTAATTTAGAGAGCGTATGCCAGTCACCATGACTATAGAATTACTATTTGATATTAAAATTTTCTAATAGGAGACATTTCCCCTTATAGATGGATATTATGACAGTAGAAACATTATTATCACACCCTACAAACATCACATGCTTTAGTCCTCTTTTATGGACACAAGATGCTATTGACAATAAGCAAGCTCGACTTTATGTTTGCATTATTGCTGTATTTATTCATGCAATGTTGTGACTTCAATTAATTTTTTGTTCGTCACTTCAGCAAAAATCATTGCAATGGATCTATGCGTATATTATTACCGATGATCTTCTTCTTGTTAGTTTTTTTTGTTTCTCCATATTGTTCATACACAATCTACTAACTGTCAACCAAATCGAGCACGGGTATTGTTTATTTGCTATTTTTGAAGTAATCATTGATAATTATTTCAATATATTAGAAGTAAATATTCTATTAGCTTTAAATCTATTTCGTTATGCACATTTTAGTACACAATCGAAATGCTTATGAAGCTCGTACAAGTCTAGTGATCGCAAGTCATTTGACTTTGTCTTTAATTCCATTAGTTGCTGTAGCGATTCCACTCATTACTGGTTCGAATTGCATTAAAGAGTCTATTAGAGGTAGTTGTTCAATGTTGTATGCAAATATCTACATTGAAATTTTTAATTTAAATTTTGCATTTGCATTTGCATCACCTGTTTTGCTCAATATCTGTGTGATTTACGCTTGTGCTCATCATATTCAGTTGAAATCACCATTACATAAAACACAAAATTTTACTACAGCCGGTGACAAATATGATCATTCATTAATTATTCAATTTCTTATTTTTTGCATGACTTGGCTATTACTTTGGTCGCCAAATATTATTTTTTATCAAATTTCACTTCAACAAAAAAATGCGAGCGATGCTGCTCGACTACATTATTTTATTCGAGCAGCATCAGACTCAATAATTATTCGAGCATTAGATGTTTGTTTTTGGCGTACATGGAAAAAGTTTGAAGCGCGCATAAAGAGAATTATTTTCTTCCATAGACCGAATGTGAGTCGCGTGGGACTTTCACAAATGGATTTTAACACAACATCAGTTAAAACTCCTAGACACAAAACAACCACTTTTTAGACAAAAAAATATTCATGGAAGTTCGTTTCAGTCCTAATTAGTTCTTGGTTCTTGAATAGAAAATAATTATTTTTTCAATAGAGTTCCAAGTGCTACAGATTTATCCATCTCTTTTTTTTCCTATGCCACTGTTATTAGTTTAAATAAAGAATTTAAAATTTATTTTTCATTGTATGACTTGAATCTAGTGAATCCATCCTATTTGAAATCAATTAATGGATCATTTTCATAATCGAATTCAGAACAAATCCCCGTAGCCTTTATCTTTGGCAAAATCTCATATCCGGGCTAGACATTAATGAATACAAATGCAATAGAATTAATCAATACTGATTTTCGGATGCGTTTCATCGATCAGTAAAATATTATCATATCAATCGGCCTTCTATACAAACTATGTTGATGCAGACTTGTAGACTTTTTCTTCAATATTTTTCTATAGTATAGATCGATAAACTTCCAGACGAAGACGTTTGCGTGCTTAAACAAAAGTTGATTTCACATAATTTGTTCACCCCTTAATTATAGAGGAGAAGGAGATAATTTAACATAACAAATACGTATTCAATAGTTCTACTGGTTAAGATATTAGTAAAGTAGTGAAGTTTTTAAGGCTCCAGAATTTCGCCAATCAGCAAAACTTCAAGAATATAACTATATTTTGTAAAGAGTGCGTTAAAAATTCGCTAACTCTCATTCATGCTCAACTTACTTTCAGATTGATAAAATTTTTCAGTACTATTTTTTCAAACTGTATTCTTCATTCAAAAAATAACGGAGTTCACATTTAATTAAGATCAAAATAGTCACGTACATCATAGTCTCGCAGGTTAAATATTGAACGTTACACAGATTATGATGCTTGAACTATCTCACTATTTGCGAAAGTATTTCATCGGTTTCAACGAATGACATCAGAATATTGAGATCGATTCCGGTTTATTTGAGTACTCATTTAATGAAATAATAAGAGTAGCTAAACTATCGGGTATGATGGAAAAAGGCAGAAAGGAAAAATATCGAAAATAAAAATATCGAAATCAAAATTAATACAAATGCAGATGGATAGAAATGCTGAAAACGAGAGTATATTGAAGTGCAAGCCTCCCTCACTCTCAATTCAATCTTACAAGCTCATGTTCATCTCATATTCTTGTTTTCGATATTTTTCATTTCTTCCTTTTCCCATTCATTCAACTATCGCAGTATTTTATTAATTGTTTTGATCAATGGAGATGGTATGTCGCATTTGCAAATAACATTAGCTGACATAATTTAAGCGAAACAAAAATAAACAGCTATGTAAGATAAACAATTTGTTTTCTTCTATTGATTAGAAAAATTCCATTGCCAAGGAATCATATTTCTAGCCCCTACAGTATTGGTATGTTTGTGATGGATACAAGGAAGCAAATTGTTTATCTTAGGTTGTTGTTTGCTTTTACATCTCTCATGAAAAGTATTTTTTTGTTTTGATTAACTTGCGGTGAATAGTGTTCTTTACGAGAGTGAAACATCATACATATTGATCAATAAAATATTAACATACTTTAGTTACATTCATTATTTTATAAGCATCAAATGACATACAGATTTATTGAATCCAGTGCAATGTTTAGATGGTAGGATTCAGTTTTAGTTAAACTCAGACTAGAGTTGCTTGAACTTAGTTATTTAAGAAATTGTACACATGCCAATATTGAATTATTTAGTTCAGTCCTTGGATTTTTATCTATTATTTTACTCTGATAATTTATACTACTAGTCGTCATGATCGGCGAGCTTAACCTGACCAAATCACAAAAAAGCAAAGATATATATATATATATTCCTACAAACTTTTTCTGTTATTTCAAAGGCTAGAAAAGTCTCGTTCTAACAAAGCACAGGAAAAGTTTAAACATGATTATGCAGGATTTTTCATTCGGAAAATGATGTCAAACAAATATTTATTTTCTCGATCGCTGATTAAAAACAATCAAATAAGTGTATATAACGGTGTGTGAATTAGTCTGCAACTTTCAATGCTGCATTCATTTATCATAGCTATCGATTTGCGACCGGAAACAGATCTTATTATCTTGAGTACGTAAAATCGAAAAAAGGCATCTTTGGAACATCGGAAACTCAATAAACTCTAATAGTTTTTAACCGCAGACACTTCGTTTTGTATAATTAAATGTAAACTTAGCGGAAATTGGCTGCGTTTTCTGGTAGGAGAGTTAGTATCGATTTTATTAAAGATGCCACATCACATTTGAGCTCATATGAAAAAAATCGAGGTGCACTCCAAAACAGTAAATATCATTGGTTATCGAGTTTTTCCTTTTAAAGAAAAGAATATAATTGGTGCATTTCGGCTACTTTGATTTTATTGAAATAACATTCGATTCAATAGTTATTGCAGCACTCAGTGTTGTTCTACGACATGTATGTATGGCGGAACGTGTGGGTCTATGTAGGAAAAAAACGCACAACTAAACAGAGGTGAATAGAACAGATTCTGATCGTTAGTATTTTTCTCAACATATTAGTAGCTTCCATAAAATGAACAACTTTTTTTTTCTCAATTAAAATTACAAAAATCTACAAATATTCTCTATTTATATAAAAATATCGTTTCTTTTTTTATTAATTGAATTAAATACGGCCACATACAATATCTCGTCCGATACCTTCTAAAACCATTTGAACAAATTGATTAAAATCGATTTCTTGTCGGCCATTTTCCGATACTTTATTAATGAAATTTAAAATTGTATCTTTACTCATATTTGGATGTATAACTGAAATAAAAGCTGATAATTCATATAAATCAATTGTCTTCGACGAATCCGTATCGAGTAAACGAAATGCTTCGTGAATTTCATCAGCCACATAGGTACCCATCATGAATGGCCGAATAATTTTAACAAACGCATCAAACGGTAATACATCACGTTGATATTTCATTTGATTTGCAATACGTTCATATTCGTCGCGTTTAAATGATGCTGTATATTTTTTTTCAAGTTTTTCTTGTCGAACCTGCATATTCTCTTCGATCTGTTCGAACTTTGTTTCTTCATATTCATAATCAATTTGCAGTATTTTTCCATATCGACGATATACTGTTTCATAAATCGTATAATGTATTTGTGTCATATTGTCGATGAATGTTTTCACGGTCTCTTCTTATCAATATATCGATTTGTCAGCTGTAAGAAGAAGAAAAAAAGAAAGAAAAGAGTAAATTAAATTATACTGATTTTTTTGTTTAGTTTATAGTCAAATGAAAGACAGTGTACGAGCTCTGACAAGTACAAGGCTATCGAATTTCTCTTCGTGGGTGAATAAGAAAAGACCAAAGAGAGAAAATGCCAAAACAGTTGCAAAACGGAGAGTGACAAGATTCCGAGTAAAAATCAAACAAAAAAAAAATTCAATTATGATTTTTATTATTTCATGTCGTCGGATAATTAACATCGATATTTACTTCTTATGATAATAAAAGTACTCGCAACTAATGTAACAATAACATTTACTAAAATAGTGACTGTAAGGTGATGTGCGTTCTTTATTTTATTTTTAGTTTTGTTTACGAAAATATCTCGACTCTATTACGCGCTAATTTTCATTTGTGTTGATGGTCATATTGGCAAATGATTTTCATAGGCAAAGAAAAGATCGGAATTCGATTAAACAAGTTTTTGTTTTGCAGATCAATTTCTTGGTTACGCCATTCAATAGTTACGGGTTATCTTCATCGCCGTAGATTTTGTGACGAAGTATTTCGTAATCAATTAATCTCGATGAATGAAAAAAGAAACTCTCGCTTATCTTGAAGAACTAAGAAATATTCGGTTTAGTATACCTATTAATTTTAATACGAGAAGAAACGCCTCTCTTTCTCGTGTGTTGTCCAATTTCAGTTCTTAGAAAAGAAGCCACGTGTAAGCAAGATCAAAGAAATGTTCACTAAGATCAGCAAACGTATTCCTGATAAACATACAAAAAATATTTAACATATGCATACCTAGAAATTTGTCAGGTATATATGTGTTGCATCAATAATTTCATGGTTCATAAAAAGAAATGTTAGCTGTTTGTTTTGGTTTACTCGGCGCAGTATAGCGAATGACAAATTACTTTTCCATGTTAAGCCGCAACAAAACAAAATAGAGAAAGGATCTTTCAGCTTTTTTCGATGTTTATTTGTCTTGGGATTCAACATAATTCACATACGAGAAGCAAAAATACAATCATATTACGTTATTCCATTTTGCTCAGTCATTTTCCGATAGCAAATAGAAATGAAGAAATTTTCATGTTGCGCATTCCCTGTGGTAGAATAGTAACTGTCTGTGTTCCTGATAGAAAAACAAATGTTTGCATGCGGTGAAAATCGCATTGGTTTCAAATAAAAATAGAATGAACTTGCAAATTTGACATAAGGAAGGACTTTTCTAGTAACGAACTTTGATCGCTAATTTCATTGGCGTGATTGCGCATTATCGAATAATTATAGAAATAGTCCTATATTATCATAGGGAGTAATTTGAAATTTCTATGCTCGATATTGGCACCAGTTCTCTTATGTTAATATAATATTGAAGAATTGAACTTGGCAAAATATATTTGTTATCCTCAAAAGTTAGTTTTAATACCGTAGGCAATGCCATCTATGCTTGGAGATTGAAGTTATTTTTTTTTGTGTTGTAGGAGCTCTTCAATCTGTTGGGAATATTTATTTTTTTTAACAAAAATTGCATCGATGTTAAAGTAAGTTTTTCTAAAATCTCGATTTAAAACATCAATTTCAGAATATAAATGGATTTTCTTTGAAGTGGCTTGTTGCATGACGTCCTCGTGTCACGATACAGACTTGCATGTCGTATTGGCTGTTTTCTAGCATATTTCATTTAGAGCAAACTAAACACTAAAATATTCATCGCCATCATTTCACGCTAACAGTAGAAAGTGAAATGACATTAACTAGCACACTTCTATTACCCAGTCAGACAAACGTTGAAAAACAATGGTGTTGTTACACGTAAAAAGCGCACATTTTGATCCGTTAAAACGCGTTTTTTTTGTTTTGAATCAGATGATTTTCTCAATGTTGTCATTCGCAAGCTTCCTTTATTTTCCGAAAAAAACTCAAATTTCATGAAATGTTAAAGTGTGCGCTTTTTACGCGTAAAACACCGTTTATTTCAACGCTTGTCTGACTGTGTATAGATACAATCGAGAAGAACCATTCATCATTAAACCGCGATTTTCAATCAAAACCGATGGAATTACCGGAAGAAAAATAGCAGTGATTTATCACGTTCAGTTGACGATAATCGCTGCCATTGATCACGATTAATCACCATTTTTTTTATTATTGGAAAGTCAGGAGTTGATTCTCGAAAATCATTTTCTCATGTCATAAGTATGTTTGCTCAATGGAAATGACAGTAGCAAATAAGAAAAGTATTTCGTTATTTTCTACCAAAATTAAGTTTGCCTCTGACGAACAAGATGGTAGAAAACAGTTAAACAATAGTACAGTTTTAGATTTTTTCCTTCTATAATTTTGAGTGAGTAAATCCGAGCTTGATGGGGATTTTAAATAGTTAATGAATTTTTCTACTGATCCATGCTAAATTTAGAAGTCCACGAATTTTTCGTTATGTAATGGGTAATGCCATTAAAAAAAAGAGCAAAGTTCAAAAATAAAATATATACACTACGAACTACTCTTAAGGTCGAATTTTTCAATTTTGAAAGGTTATTTTGTCTGTAACTTAAACACTATCGTGTTCGTCATTTAAAAAATCTTCCCCTAAATGGTTCATCTATGAAATCTAGAGATAAAAATGGGTGTGCCGTAGAAAGGTCGAAAGCAAAAATGCCGAGAAAAATATAAAAAGAGAAAAACGTCGAACAATACATTTTACCACAAAAAAATGTCAAAATTCGAAATAAACAAAATAGCGATGTCTACAGTAAATGATGATTCCAAACGCGAATAATTCATGTTTTCTTTTCCTATAATTCTACTAGTCTAGATTTTGCGCCTCTTGTAACAGTAATGATTCCCCAGGAGAGTCATTCCGAGACTAGGATCCTATCGGATTCCGGCAAGGGTCAGACCGTGAATATACCAAATATCCATGGATTCCAATAAACCAACGAAATCCTATAGGATTCCGGGATCAGGACCTACAGTCGGATTCTTGGTGTAGGATCCAGTGTTGGAAATTAACGGAATCTGACATGAACGTATGACCCTAGTGTTCTTATGAGAAAATATGCATATTCACCCCTAATTAAGAAAATGTTTTTTTCCGTCGGAGCCGACAGCCAATCCGTAACCCGGAATCCCATCGGATTCTGTTGGGTGATAGGATCCCATCAGATCTGATAGGATCCGTCATAGGATTCATTCACCTGGGTAATATACTTCATATAAATTAAGTAAACAACTCCTACATAAGAGTAAATAAATAACTAAAATTCTACCATTATGGCTACAATTGTCGCATCTTCAGAAGATGAAACTCAATCAAAGTCACAAACTATTTCATTCATTAATTCACAAAAAGGAAAACAATTGCTAATAGCAAATGAATATATTTTCGAATTAAATAAAACAACAACTACTGTTCTGTTTTATATTTTCATTTATGTTTTATTTCGATTATCATATGTTAGTATTAAGGTACACAATAAAACATATTTCTCTTAAGTCAGAATTCTAAAATACTCTTTTCGATCATTTTCCACAACAATATTTTTTTTCGACATTTTTCCCTTTCGATGTTTTTCTTTTCGAGCTTTGGACGGCCAACCATAAGAATGTATACGATACAAAACTAGATTGACTATGAGAACTATGATGGACTGTTGCAGCAGATGGTTAGTATTGTATAACCATTAGATTCAGAATCGACACGTAAAATATGGCTTCATTAGTTTGCTGCTCTTGTTTATATTAAATTTTATAAAAAAAATATCATTCCACTTTTAACAATAATTTATTTAGTAATACTTAGGAGCAAAGAAGGAAATGGCGCAGTTAAGTTCTTATCATCTTTGTATTTTAATTAACCCTTTCCGGCCCGGTGTTGCCATATGGCAATATTTTTCCCTAGGGGGGTACGGCAATTTCAAAACAGCGGGTCGGAAAGGGTTAAATAGAAATGAATTCATTTCATGATAATGATAGTTTTTTAGATTATTATTGTCTAGTAAATTGAAATGTACAGCGATGTTGTCTATGAATGGTAGATGCTAATAGAGTAAAAACCTCGAGACAGTAGAGTAGAGTATCAATCTCTTGATATAAGAACTTTTAACTTCTGTCCTATCTCTATTTCATTTTTAATTGCAATCATTCGAGCTATAATTGATAAATATGTTGAATTGTAATGAGTAATTGACCTCATTAGAATGCGCATATATTACATTATTTCTTATATTGATCACAATCGTTCAGCCATACTCACATCGTGACTTTTTTTTATAAATTTTCTTATTATCCTGTTTGAACAAAGTCGTTAACAAAGTATGAAACGAACTTAAAGTGACTGATTTTAATTTAGTATTTTTGAATCGTTCGTCTTAATAAAAAATTTCTTAGGATTTTTTTAATTTAGTTGTTCAAGAGTTCTTTTAGAAAGCAGAATGTATGATTAATCAGCGCATGATAGCCTTTAAAAGTTGACTTAGATTATGTTATGTCCTTTGCTTAATTTCTATTCAAACCAACGGCAAATATCAAGATAATATTACACTCATTAGCAACATTATTGATTAATATTACTACTCGATAATCTCGAAACTGTCTATTTAGCAATGTTTAGACATTTCATACGGTTGCTTTTACTAGAGATCATTGTCCAATTAGTTAAAATCCTTAATATTTTGTTTTAGTCAATATCTGTTTTAATAGAATTGAGTTTCTTCCCCCTACGATTTGGATTTTTCCTTTATTAATTTTTTCACGGTTACAGTAATAATAATAATAATAATAATAAAGAAAATAAATCATTTTACATAGATTGTTTTCTTGTCTTGAGTTAATGCGATATGATCAATCATATTGTTACGTCGAGTACTTGCTAAAAATACCATTAAATATCGACAATGACCTTAATTGCCTTTCATTTCTATTTATATAACCTTTTTCTTTTGAAAATATCGACTGTCATTCTTGACATACAAACCGGATATCATAGAAATGGTTACTTTGGCATGCATGATAACATTTTTTCATCCTGCAGTATTCTGATTAATATAATCAATGAGAATATAAAATTATATTCCCTGTTCCGTTTTCTTTCGTCTTTACTTGTATTCATCAGAGTCGTCGTGTCTAGATATCTCCTCGTGTCAAAATTGATTCACTTACTGTTCGGTCTCAACAGATAAATAAAAATGCAGAAACATCGGATTTACATCCGATCGTTATGTCTACTCCGAAAACTGAGTCAACTTATATATGTTGTGAAGAATTCTGAGAAAAACATTTTTTTTTTAAATCCCTGTNCCCCCCCCCCCCCCCCCGCCCGCATCAGGGATGGTCTAGTCAATAATGACAATTTTTTCGATAACTCAGCCATTTCTTGACGGATCCTTCTCATCTTCGAACTCGACTGAGATATTGATGATATCATTCTGTGTACAAAATTTCATGACAACTGGATGAGGCTTTCAAAAGTTATCGTGTGAACGGCCGGACACACTGACTGAATCTAGAGTGTACTCACTATTTTTGAGTACACAAAAAGACAGCATCTTTAAAAAGATGAATTAACGTTGAGAATTTCTTTTCTTTAGTCCAACAAAAAGAAAAACAAACCAGCATTATCTCTACCTTTCGTTTTATTTCATGTAGTTTATAAAAATATCCTCTAGATAAAACAAAAACAATTATGGGCTGTATTCTCGGAATAGTAAGTGTTAAATATATTTTGCATCGAAATCCTTAGAGAGCAAAATACTATTCTTAGCTTGGCTGTTGTTTTGGTTCAGCAACTTCTAATACTTGTTGTGCTTATTGTCCATCAAAACGTCACTCTTTTACAACGCGTTTAGCGTATGGAATGCTTTTATTTTTTGGTACGATTGTTTCATGGGTGTTCTTGACGCCTTGTCTCATCGAACAGTTATCGAAGGTAGAAGCAAATTTATTTGTGTTTTAAATAATCGAATTTGTTTTTGTTATTGTTGCGCTAGATTCCAGCTTTATGTCACGGTAAAACATTAGCTGGTATAGAAATCTTTCAAGGACAAATACCATGTGAAAAAATTGTTGGCTATTCAAGTATTTATCGGGTTCAATTTTCTTTAGCATGTTTTTTCTTTACAATGATGCTAATCATGTTATGTGCCAAACGATCGGAAGATCCGCGAAGCGCAATACAGAATGGGTAAAATGAATATTCACCGAGAAGCTTTTTAGTAATTGAATTTATTATTTGATTAGATTTTGGTTTTTTAAAATTTTAATTATTATCGGTATTAGTGTTGGAACGTTTTTTATACCTAATGAAGAATTGATACCAGGTAGATTGTGGAGAAATTTAAAAAAAATAAGTTGTCAAGATAAAAAATTTCATTTTTGCAGCTCTAATGATTATTGGATGTATATGTGGTTTTGTTTTTATATTAATTCAGTTTATACTCGCGGTTCATTTTGTAGAAAAGTATAGTTTTCAACTTGAACAAACGATAAACAAACGAATTTTTTTTTACTTCTAGTTGGAATGAAAGTTGGGTTGGCAAAGGTGAAGACGGAAGTAGAAAACATTTTTGTGGCCTTGTATTATTTACATCATTCTTTTATTTTCTTGCAATCGCTTCGATTATACTTCTTTGTATCTTTTATGTGTCGGAATCATCATGTAGTCTTAATATAATTTTTATCACAATTAATTCTTTGTTGTGCCTGATTGTATCAGTTATATCTGTTCTACCGATAGTACAGAATTATCATCCAACATCAGGTTTATTACAATCATCATTTGTTACACTTTATACCGTATTTTTAACATGGTCAGCAATGGCAAGTACAAAGCCTGGTACTCTTCTCATAAAGAATTCGAATATGAAAAACAGCTTTCTTTTTCAAATAATAATTTATTTAGATCCAGTATGCAATTCATCATGGACTGGAATAATTAAGAACAGCAACTCAACTGTTATAAATTCAACAGGAAATGGTTCCGTTAGTGTGACGTCATGTGTAGCATTGATTATATGCTTTGGCCTTGTTATTTACTCTGCGTGAGATTCTCGTTTTGAATAAATTCAAGGAAAGTTTTTGAATTCTTTTAAGAATGATAAATTCAGCGACATTATCAAATGAAAAGTTAGTTGCCATACCAAGTAGTGACGGAACTGAAAATGTTGCTCCTAAAATTGGTTAGAAAAGAATGCTTTGTTTCTTTCCTTATCATCAGATTTATGATTTATTAGATGGTCGTAAACGTTATGATGATGAAGAACAATCAGTTGCCTATAATTATTCACTATTTCATCTAATGCTGGTTTTTGCTTCGTTTTATATTATGATGACACTTACAAAGTAAACATATTTGTTTATTATTTTGTTTTTTGTTTTTTTTTCTGATCTACTAGTTGGCATAAACCAATGAGCGATGTTACTCGTTTTCAACAAAGTGATTCCGCGGTTTGGATAAAAATAGTTTCATCATGGACATGCATTGGTCTTTATTCATGGACTATGATTGCACCATGTATATTTCGGAATAGAGATTTTTTATAAACTGATTTCTATCGTTTATGTACATAAATATTTAGACAGAACATTGAATCATACCGTATAGTTTATTTTAAAAAAATTCCATGTTATTTATATATATATATATCTCTGAATTCTCTGCTCCTTTTTTTTGTATTTTTATTTGTTTTAACTAATGAAATAAATAGCGAAGCACAATAAGAAAGACGACAAGAATAATCATTCAGTATGTTTACGAGGTAAATCATCATCACTTCCATCATCATCCGATGATGAGAAGAATATTTCTGCACCTGCGAATAAATATCGACGAGGCGGATAAGATATATAAGATGAGTTTTGATTGAATAAAGGAGAATTTTTCAATGAGGAAAATGGCCGTTTACGTGATGACGATGAAGATGATGATGATTGGATCATCGGCGGTTTAAATATCCGAGGTCGAAGAGACGATAAACGTTCTTTTGGCACGGATGCATCATTTGTGGTATGATAAGATAATTTTTGTTTTTTTTTCTTTTGCTGTTGCATTGATATGCGGATTTTATCGTAGAGGATTTCATTCATTAATTGTTCATTTCTATGATTTAATCGTTTAATGTCACCAAATGAGGGTTCATATTTAGCTAAACGAAGACATAATTCATTTATAATAACATCACAATTTCCTAATAATTCAATATCAAATGACTTATGTGGCAAACGTTCACGATTAATCAATATTTGTGGTATATGTGCAGGTAAAAGTTCTGATACAAGTGACACTGGTTTAACCTAAAATTTCAACAAAACAAAATAGCAATGAAAATTTCTTTCAATTACTTTTAAACTTGAGCCCATAACAATTAATAAATCACATTTATCTTTATCTACTGATATTGTTTTATGAAAATCTTCCGGTAATGGTTCACCAAAAAAGACAATATCTGGTTTAAGTATTGCATTCTGGACTGTTTTTGAACATTTTGTACAATGTGGCATTATTTGTTGTAAGATTTCATGTTTTATTTCATCACTACTGACACGATTTTGACAGCGGCGACATGTTGATGTTGAAAATGAACCATGGCACTGTATGAGACGTTTTATTGAACATAGATGTTCGAGTGAATCGATATTTTGAGTATAATTACGGAGCAATTGATCACGTCGTTCTAACTCAGCGATAAAATAATGAGCTAACGATGGTTCATGTTGTCCAGGCCAAATTTCTTTAGCAAAACGGAAAAATGGTCGAGGATCATGTGTAAAATATTCAATATCAAACATAGATTGAGGATTTGGTAATTCAGGAAATTCTTCACGTAAACGAGCATAGATACCGTTACGTGAACGAAAATCAGGAACTAGAAAAATAGAAAATATTATTCATAAGAGTTACATCAACGTGAGTAACTTACTTCCACAACTAACAGAAATTCCAGCTCCAGTAAGAACAAGAATCTTTTTTGACTTTCGTATCAACTCTACGGCATCATCAAGTGTTTTGTATTGTTCAAGTGGTTGACGCTGTTGCACAGGTAAAAAAATATCCATAAGAAGTTGAAAAAGTGAAGATTGAGATACATCATTTGGTAAACCGGGCAAGATGCGTGATAATAACGGGCGTAAGTCAACACCAGCACGCATTTGTTCGTCAAGCCAATGAAATGTTATATTCATTGGCACAGTTTCATCATCAGTCTCAGAATCATCTTCGGAGTTATGTGAGGCATTACTTTTATTATTATTATTATTAGTAGTAGTAGTATTGGTTGTTGAGATATGTGTTACATTTAATGATGGAGGGTCAGGAATTTCAATACTTTTATTTGATGTTTCATCGTGTAAAATAGGAGATGATGAAACAAAATCGATTACTGAACTTGAAGACATTAATCTCTTTAAACTAATGCTTGTGAATGAATGACCTTTCTTGTCAACAAGTACAAGAGAATCAATCAATAAATTGTACTCATGTTAAATGAAATTCATGTCAAACAAATGTTTTGTTTAATTTTAAAAGAAAAAATAAATCAAAATTAAGAGAAAATAATCTTTGAAAAAGTGAACTTAATTGAATATTGAATTTTTTCATACTTAATATTAACGACCTCTATTCAAAACGAAGAGAGGTTGTTGCTAATTCTTATCGAATCAGATGAGCAGCCATAATGGTAGAGATGAGATAGAGACAGAAACAAGTTTTTCAAAATGTTTATTTGTATTTTAAACTAATCAGAAAAAATCCAGCTTTATCTCGGTTGTGGACATAAGGAAACAAACAATAAAATTCATGTTCACATTCAAATTCTTCGTTGGTTACTTTGCGCGATTTACTTATGAACAAATCTCTAATGCATTTGTAACTGTGTACATAACGGATGCGCCAGAATAAATGTCCCTCTCAATGTTTTGGCTATAACGTTTTTTCTTTGTGTCCTATAGAGCTGGTTGTTTTTCCAAAAGATGCAGCGTGAAAAGCTCTGCATGTTACATTAAAAGCCTTATGCACTCTTTCTTTCAAAGTGAGAAAAACTTTGTCCGACCAATTTTAGATGCTGCGAAACGATCATTTATTGATCTCACGGAACGTTGCTTATTTTAAATAGCAAAATGTGCGTATACATAAAATAAATCGTTATTTGCAAATTGTAGAGCTTTTCACGCTGCATCTTCACAAATACTATCCTTTTAAAATAAACTTAATAGACGATGAATAAAAAAGATACAAACCTCCACCATGCACTATGAAACACTAGTTAGCGTTGAAATTTGGGTACTTTTTATCTGTTGGATAATCTTCGTTTAATTTTTTCCCTAAACTTTCTTCAGGAATACGTTTGATTACTGTTTTGTAGAGAATTTTACGACACATCTTTTGGGAAAACGATCAGCTCTATAGGACACAAAAAAAAAACGTTATAGTCAAAATATTGAGAGGGACATTTATTCTGGCGCGCCCGTTAGTTTCTGATTATTTTAAAAATGAGAAAAAACTAAAAGTGTTACACAAGTTTTGGCAGAAAATTGGTATCAATCAACTAGAGGCCTCACAAAAACGATTAGAACCGCAATAATAATTATTAAATGGCGGTAAATAGATTGTATATGTATGCATTGCGGAGTATTCTACACGAAGAACACAGTTGTTTTTGTTTTATTTCTTATTTTGCAATGATCTTAGATACTTAAAAAAAACTCGTTGCCATTCAGTCAAGGTTTAGTTTCTACTCTTAATATTGCAACGAATGATAATGTAGGTATTGTTTCGGATAGCATTATTTAAAAGACAAAGTAAATTTCGCTTTCAAATATTTGTGTGAATTAAAACATAATTCGAATATGAAAAAAAGATAAATTGATTGTACAAGTATATAGTATGAATTATCAACATGTAAACGGCTGATTGAATTAGATTATGGCTGAATTCACATACATTACAATCTTTTTTTAAATTATGAAATCCTTTGTGCTTTCAATAGAATTTTCTCTCAAGATACGGAACACTAACACACACAAATTGCTAAAACAGAACAAACTGATGTCTGAAAATAAATGATTTAACAGTATTTGTATTAAACGACCAAACTTGACAAATCTTGCTCATAACACCAACTCGAATTAGAACGAAGTTAATAATTTAATCGAGATTTATTGTTTTTAAGCTCACCCAAAATGATTGAAATCATTTAACTACACACGAATTCTAACAGCAGATTATTACTTCTGCAGGATATGCGAATTCGCAAACACTTTTTGCCGTCGTATATTGAGTTGTTCTGAATATTTTTTCTTTCGTAAACTATACGCCTACTAAAAGAAAACTGGTTTCCGATTAGGTGTAGTAGCATATCAGCGCTGATAAAAGAGTAATTATGTCATATATTTTTCTCCATGGTTTTTAACAGCTTATTGATGT
This sequence comes from Rotaria magnacalcarata, assembly GCA_900239745.1. Classification (NCBI taxonomy): domain Eukaryota; kingdom Metazoa; phylum Rotifera; class Eurotatoria; order Philodinida; family Philodinidae; genus Rotaria; species Rotaria magnacalcarata. Next base: position 64,341 of record OENM01000204.1, read on the forward strand.
GATCGAATGAATCACATTTAAGTAAATATTTCATTTATCTCTTACATCATATTGCATAGAAAACTTGATAGAGATAATTATAATAACATACAAAACATATGACTGTTTTTCTTGCAAGGTCAATGCATTTCTTATCAGTTCTACTCTGTCGATGATTCATTGTATCTCAAGTCTATAGACAAAGCGTCCTGTCTCTCTCGCTCTCTCGTGTTATCATTACTAATATACCGATAAGAATAACTCATTCATTGGGCATTTTCACCCTTTAACTTTCTGATAGACAAAAGCAACATGCAACAACGACACCTCATCTTTATTGCTTCATTGTTTACAGTTATTTCTACGACAGAAATAAACTATTTTGAAGCTGTCGCCAATATACCAAATGTTCCTGATCCAGTCACTATTTACGATACTCTAATCATGTGAGTGTTTGACTCCTTATTTTTCTTACATTTTCCTCTACTGAATATTTTTAGATTATGGGCTAATGTTACAGATTGCCCGCCACCATCATGTAAATGTTTTGTGCAAGTCAACGTCACCACCTATAATGATACATATACTGTAACATTTTCGTCTATTACACCAAATATTGGTTCTGCTACAGTCAGTGATCTAGAACCAGATACATTATATTCATTCTCATTAACTTGTATCGGAACTGATGGCAATGCTACACGCCTCATTCGAACAGATTACGGTCGTCCATCAGTACCACAAAATATCACAGTTACACTTGTTTCTAAACGTTTAAGAATATCCTGGTTGCCTCCTGCAGTGCCGAATGGGCCGATTCATAATTATAAACTTACTAAGGACAGAGAAACTATTTCAGACGAAATACCAAACAATGAATCCTCGTATGATATGACAAAAGATTATGTTTACGGAGAAACAGATACGTTTTTTTTCTCAGCTTGTAATATCAATAGAAAAAATGAGACAGTTTGTTCGAATCCTAATGACGGTAAAGTTAGTTTTTTTGTGCCCGCATCAACAACTTCCCAACAAACAACTACAAACGAAAATGCTTCAAACATTTTATCTTCTTCAAGACTTTTGGCGATTTTGATGTTTTGCTTTTTGCTAGTCAAGTAAATGATATGTAACAATAATTCACATTTATATTTTGATTTCTTAATATAAAGAAATATAAAAAAAAGTGACTCAAAAATGGTGATATTATTTCCTGATGCATTGATTCCATTGCTTATACTTAATTTTTAATACGAATCATACTAAAATATAAAACATCTGTGAATGGAGAAATGGTGCAAATCAACAGTCATGAAATCCATTTTTCTTTTGAGCATCAGTAAACCTTATTCGGAACATTCAAACCTTGATACTTCAATTCTTTTTCGTGCTTACCGGCATTTTCAGAGCAATCTACTCCCAACTAAACTTTGTGTTTCAGTAAATTTGAAACTCGAAATGCCATCATCCAATCTCCTGCACTATCCAACAAACAATAAGCTGAAATTTCATTCAGATGGCTTTAAACCAGACCAAATCACCTAAAGACATTTATCTTCAGAGATTTTTTTAAGTTACAGCGGCCTCCGTTGTGCAGAGAGCTCGAACGGAAATCTCATTTGGTAGTGTAAAATACTCCTTGATTATTGTGTTTCAAGCCATTAGAGATGTCTGTGAATAACTGATTCAGATGAATCTAGAGTCAACTAAAGAGATGACACCAACTTAGTAAAACAGTCTACTAGAGTTAGTTTTAATAAATAAAACTACTGAAAATTACTCAGTTTCAATGATTGGGAAGTTTGTTCGATACTCTAAAACACTTGTTCTAGGATATCTTATCCAACGATTTGTGTCTTTTATCAAATATTTCTATGCTAAATATCTTTTGTAATTTTTCCTGCTCATATAATATAAAAACCTGATAGGAACAGCGTAGAAAGATAAATAAATATTTTTATTGTGACATCCATCCGTATATTGTCAGATTTTTCCAATTGACGGTTTATCGTATTTAATATCTATAGGCAAACAATTCTGTCTAGCTATTGTTAGCATTATTATTTTACCGATAAAAGTAATTCATTCATTTGATATTTTTTCACATTTACGTTCTGATAAAGAGTAGAAACATGGAACAACGGTTTGTGATAATTTTCCTTTCATTGTTTACAGCGATTTCAGCGACAAAGATCAACTATTTCGGAAATCAGATGTATGAACACTTTCTTCTTCCTCCGCTGATGATTTTCGACGTTACTATGACGTGAGTGATTGACACCTAGTTTTTTCTCAGATTTTCGCCACCTGTGTATTTATAGGTTATGGACTAATGTTACAGATTGCCTGTCATCACCATGCGAATGCTCTGTTCGAGCCAACATGACAGGCTTCAATTATACCGATTGTGCAGTGTTTTCCTCTGATACCACAAGTATTGGTTCTGCTCTTATCAAGGATCTTGAGTCAGATACAGTGTATTCATTGACATTATCTTGTGTTGGAACTGATGAGACTGTCACACGTCGCATCCGAACAGTTTATGGTCGTCCCTCACCACCACGAAATAGCACAGTTACACTTGTTTCTAAACGTTTCGGAATATCCTGGCTATCGCCTTCAGTGCCGAATGGACCGATTCATAATTATAAACTTGCCAACGGTTCAAAAATTATTTCAGGCTAAATAGGAAACAACCAATTCTCATTTAGCTGAATAAATGATTACACTTGTGGAAAAAAATTAATCTTTTTCTATCAGCTTGTAATATCAATATCCCTTTGAAGCCAGTATGTTCAAATCAGAATGATGGTAAAGTCAGTTTTTTTTTCTACCAGCATTGACAACAACTTCGCAACAGACAACTACACGCCCAAACTCTTCAAGCATTTGATGTTCTGCGCGGGACTTTTGACGGTTTTGATGTTTTTATTTGTCCACTGCAGCAAAGGACGAAATTTAATGATTATTCATATTTGATTTTCATTTCTTACTGTAAAATAAAATAAAAAGCGATTCAAAGATGGTGGTATCAGTTCGTAATTCATTGATATTATTACGAAAGAAGATTGCGATGATTGGATGACTTATCCTTGATTTTGAACACAAATCAAGAGCCATGAATCCATTGTTCCTTTGAGCATCGAGGAACCTTAATGAGAATATTTTAATCTTGACACTTCACCGAATTGTAGATTATTGCATCGAAATTAGAATGGTTTTAAGGAAGCTTTCCAGATACCGGTGAGTACCAGAGACGAGCACAGGACAAGATTTTCTGCCCTGTCCTGTCCTGCTAGCTTCTCGGTCCTGGCGGGCGGCAGGACAAGACGAAGTTTCGATTTTCGTCCTGTCCTGTTTTTGTCCTGCTAACTTTTCTGTCCTGGCGGGCGGCAGGACAGGACGCCAGGACCGCCCTGTCCTATGCTCATCTCTGGTGAGTACATATCTTTAGTACATATAGATGGCTTTTAATCTTTGAAAAATAAAATTCTTTCTTTGACCGATGAATTGGGAAGGAAAATTCGTTCTGGGAATTGTCCAGATTCTGTCATTAATAAGTTCGTTTCGAACGGGTTCATGCACTTTAATCAATAATTAATTGTGTAGCTTTGCAGAAACGTATGTTCATAGTGTTATGTTTTCATCTGAACCATGCGTGTTACATTTTGTTTCTTTAAAAAGTGGTGTTCATCAAGGAAACGTTTTATCTTTGTCTCATTGAAGAGGTCAAGGGGCTCCCAATTAGTGGCGTAACCAGGATTTTTAGTATCCTGAATCTCTGCTAGAGAGCATGGATCCCAAATAAAAGCTTATATACATTCATATTGGACTCAAATGATGAGTTTCTAGCGAAAAAATTTTGAATCAGAGTTTTCAAAAATAAATTAGCATTTTCCTGAGCCCCACCAGAAAATGTTTCACGACTTTAATGATATCTCGTTTTCAGGAATGCCATCGAAAGCTACATCAAATTTCATCGATAGATTTCAAATTTCATTTAAAAACATTCATCCCTTCAGAGGTTACGAAGTTTTCAAGATTCGAGGCGTTTCGAAAAAATTTCACGAGGGATTTCAAATCTCACAACGTCTGAACGGATGAATGTTTTTAAATGGAATTTGAAATCTGTCGATGAAATCTGATGTAGCTTTCGATGGCATTCCTGAAAATGAGATATCATTAAAGCCGTGAAATATTTTCTGGTGGGGCTCAGGAAAATGCTAATTTATTTTTGCAAACTCTGATTCAATTTTTTTTCGCTAGAAACTCATCATTCGAGTCCAATATCAATGCATGTAAGTTTTCATTTGGGACCGATGCTCTCTAGCAGAGATTCAGGATACTAAAAAATCCTGGTTACGCCACTATTCCTAATCAGTGTTTCATGGTGTGAGCGTGTCGAGATGACTGAAGGAAAACGTAAGCGCATCACCTGTAAATAATACGGAAATCAATTGAGATGGACGAGCTTGTCACAGTACAACAGCTGTTCAAAAGTACTACAACATCAATTCTCTTATTTATTCTTTTCATTTGATTCCCAATCGTGGTCTTTTTCTTGTATTTCTAATAGATCTATTGATTTCAGCTAAAACAAACTCTATATACTGGGAAAATGTTTTGAATTGCAGAAGTGCTTTTCCCGCTCTACACTGAAAAAAATAGCACCACATGGAACCAAAAACGTTTCGTCCTCAGTGTGAAACTCATAGAGGGTTTTGAATTTCGAAACAAATTCTGAGCCTTTGCTAGGTTTCGTAGGCTTTCCACAAAACCTTCGAAAGAGTTTCCTGGAGTGTTAGGATCCGTTACAATCGAGATGATGAAAAGAAGGAAGTCGGGTTAGGCTCTCTTCGAGCTACGGTCGTTCGGCCACCTTTTATTGAGGATAAAAAAACAACAACTCGAAGAGAAAAAAAAACATATATGTACATAAAAGACCAATAGAAGAAAAACAAGAGAGACGAAGGATCGTCCAACTATTATAATAGATGGCGATCCTGACACCTCCCCCCATACTAGGCTAAAGAAAAATGTCAAGTGGTAATAATTGTTCATATAATTGTTGTTCATCTTGCGATTTAATTCCAATATGCATGACAGATTTATTAGGTGTAACATTGGTGAACTTGATTTGATAATGGCGAAGTATATGTTTGACTATATTGACACAAAGGTTTGATTGGCGTTGTAATTCAAATCGGTATCGGTTTCGTCGGTGTCGTAGACTTGATTCTTGATTTCGATATGTACGAGCTTCACGAGATCTTCTAGATTTTCTTTTTCGTTTTGGTGGATTTGTTGGTATATTCTGGGATGAAATTGCAGCAACTAGAGATGGAATAACATCTTGTGATGGAAGATGAACTTGTTGTTCGACTAATAATGTTGCATGTGATGGGAGNCAGCTTGACATTGTCAGTATTTTGGCCCTAGCATCATTATTGATTGATCAAACTAGAAATGTTTTTTAACCAAAATGATCAGCGAAGAGAGCTCTATAAAGCTTGAAAGACGAGCAAACCTGACGTTTCCAGTGGTTGACTACCCGTGGAAATGCCTAATTATGCATTGAAAAATTGAAAGTTTTCGTAATTCTATATCCTACTCTCATATTATCAACGATTAACTATACTCCTAAATCCCATTTTTCACGAGCTTTCATTTGGTATAAAACACATCATATCTTCTATTTGAAATTATAGCGGTACCCCCCTATCAAAACATTTTTTCCAGCCCTGTACATTATATGCTACCCCGGTCGAAGAAAACGATCAGTAAACGGTCGTATACGATACAAATACAGCCCATTTTACGTGCCGTATTTTCCCCGTATAACATGGGTAGTAATACGGCCGTATGTTCTATAGAATACGATAATATTACGCCGGCTTTACGAGGTTTTACGACTGATATACGGTGTCCGTGTATGGCCGTAATACTGCCCCTATTAAAACGCCTTAATGCGGCTTAAAACGGCCGTTTTACGGCGCAATACGATGCAAAAACGACCATTTACGGTAATGTTACGCCGGTTTACGATGATCCGTTTTGATCGACCTGGGTAGTGATGTCCGCTCATTTAATCACTTGTTAAATGAATCTACATTAATTTTTGCAGCAAAGCAAACGGTCAACAAACAACAAAAATATTTGTTCCTCGATCTATCTAAAGAATCAAGGATACAGAAATGGTCACTTTCGTAGAGTCGACCTCGAAATACCAGAAAATCGAATAACCGAAGCATTAACGAAAGTTGATCTCGATGTTATCAATGTTACTCGATTAAACAGAAAACATGATAATATACCAACAAGCACTATTAAAAAAACTTTTAAGGATGCAAATAATCGTAACACCTTTATTCACACTGAACTCCAAGTCGATTCGGTGCACTTTAATGCTGAAGCTGCATCACAAAATAAAAAACGCCAGTACAATGTTACATTTGTCTTCAATACAATCATGTAACAAAGTACTGCAAAACAAAACAGCAAGTATGTGCTAAATGCGGTGATAATCATCGTATCGAGCAATGTACTGCTGTAAATGATGCAATTAAATGCAATAACTGTAAAGGTGAACATTTGACCACTGCTAATGATTGTTCTAATTTTTTAGAACAAGAAAAGCGAATGTTGAATTTAATTAATCAATATTCGTCTACCAGCAGTCCAACCCAACAATTACAACACCATTGGCACATGATGCCAATGTATTTCCCTCATTACCAAACATGTATCAACATCAACAAAGCCATCTTCATAATGATATCTTCGATAAATTAATCAATCTACTTACCACCAAAATGGAAAAAATCATCGAAGAAACAACCAAACGATTATTTGAATCACTTCAACAGAAGATTAAAAAAATCGAACAAACTGTTTCATCAGTTGAAACTTTAATCAACGATGATTTAATATCATCATCATCATCATTCTCGGATAGCGATGAAGATATTGAAATAGTAAACAACAACAATCACAGAACCAAAGAAACAAAATGGTAAACCAACCACTACATCTGCTATAACAACAGCGAAACCAAAAACGACTACAAATATAATATCAACGCAATCATCTATCACAACTAATGATAGTATAAAGAAACCAACACCCAAACCAAAGCCAACAGCAAAAACATCCAAAAGAAATTGATCACTCGACATTTCACTGGCCTCAACGATAATGGACACCAAAGGTCGCAAAACAGACACGATCAATGATTAGTATCTGTCACATTAATATCAACTCAATTACAAAACATAAAGTTGAACTCCTAGCCAGATTCTTCAAATACGACGCCATCTCTGTAAATGAAACTAATCTAAAGAGTGAACGCTTGTTCTCTCTCTTGGGTTACAACATCTTCAGAAATGACCAAGTAGGAAAACCTGGCGGTGGAATATTATTAGCAGTTAAACAACACATTAGATGCCGAGAAATTATCAACAAACAACACACAAGAACGAAATAATAGTAGTTCAAATTGAAACGCTATTATACAAGTCAATACTGATATCTTCAATCTATGTTCCACCAACAGCTAAGATTAATATGAATATCTTCCAAGAACTATACATCATCAGCAACAACTGCATTATTGTAGGTGATCTCAATGCAACATTATCTGAAACAGGATCAACAAAATCAAATGCAACAAGAAAACAGCTGCAAGAACTACTTAACGAAGGTATTATCGAATGTGTTGACGATGATAATACAGCATTTGAAAAAAATGTATATGAAGCTAAATTAGATTGGATACTAGGAAGTCAACCACTCCTATCATTCATAACAAATGTTGACACACATCCAACAATCGGCACAATAAATGGACATAAAGCATTAACATTCGAGATTCAAATTGGAGCTGAAGCAAAACCAACTTCTCCAAGATTATCACTTAATTTTAAAGCAGCAAAATAAACAAAGTTCAGGATCAAATTAGATCAATAACTGATGCTATGGAATAATGATTTTAGTTTAAATTCAGCTTTAAACATAGAAGATTATTCAATGTTTATTACCAATAGTATAATGTTAGCAACTCAAGAAGCCGTTCCAACATCTACACTGTAATTTTTATTTAAATTCCAGAAATGCCAAAATCGACTTTAAATAAGTTATGGTCACCAAACTTTTAAGATTCATGATTCGCTAGTTGATTTTCGGGTTTCTATGAAATGCTTGATTTTCGCAAAAGTAGAAATTCAAATTTATTCGCCAGCAAAACACCATTCGTTGAAAATCGGTATTGATTTTCATAGACTTGAAAAAACCTGGTTGAATTCATATAGGCATTCCTAGAATATCCTTGATTAAACTCTATAACTTATTTTCTACTTTACAGTGTACATCAACGAGCAAAAGCTATGCATTAAGTGAAGCATCCAAGAGCTTGATTAAACTGAAACATCAAGCATACCGAAGGTGGAAGAGAACCGGTGACAATATAGACAAACGTCAGTATTACAACTCCAAAATCTTATTAAATCAACTCACTTAGAAATGACAGAAGAGACAACCTTAACAAATTAATGTCTTCTTTATGTCATAAGAAAATGTATTCAGATAAGGTTTGACTTACAGTTTGCAAGTTCTATAGCAAAAGGATCAAGCAAACTTTTACAAGCAGCATGACATACAACAACACGGCAGCAACATCAGATAAAGAAAATGCAGACTTATTTGCGGATTGCATCGAAAACGATGTCTACTATTATACTGATGATACATTGCCATTTCATGATCAAGTAACAAACCAAACAAACAACATCAAGAACAAAAAAATATAACCTCTTCAAACACACTCAAGTGGAAGCAAATTACAATAGAATAAGTTAAATATCATATTAAACAACTTCGAAATAACTCCGCTGGGCCAGACAACATTCATAATAAGTGTTTAAAAAATTCTGCAGAATTACTTATTCAGCATTTAACTAAGCTGTTCAATCAAATTCTGAGGCAAGTTTATATACCAACGAAGTGGAAAACGGCCAACATTATACTTATATTAAAACCGAAGAAAGACAAGCAACATCCGTCTAGTTATCGACCGATTAGTCTCGTGAATTGTTTAGGCAAACTATTGGAGAAAATAATCAAACAACGATTAATGCTTGAACTCGAACGACGAAACATCTTACCAGAACATCAAGCCGGCTTCAGACCAGGAAAATCACAATATGCAACATCCTACGATTAGAACGATACGCTCAGAACCAACCTCGATGTGCTCGTCCAAGACGACACTCAGCGGTTATTCTATTCGATATCAAAGCTGCATTCGATTCGGTATGTCACGACGGTCTGATATACAAATTAAATGATCTTCGACTTCCTAAGTACATCATCAACTACTTAACATCATTTTTTAACAATAGAACCGCCGCAATCGAAATCGAAAATGTCCTATCCAGACAATTCAACTTAAAGAGCGGTACTCCTCAAAGATCTCCATTATCACCACTATTATATATTATATATACGGCAGCTTCGATTAATGAAATATCGACTCATACAGAACATGGACTATTCGCCGACGATACAGAACTCTGGACGTCAGTCAACACCATGACATCGCTATCATTCAGACTTCAACACTCCGTAGATGCATTCGAAACTTGGTGCAAGTCATGGAAATTAAAATTGCAAACAACTAAAACAGAAATGATCCACTTCACCATTCATCCAAGGAAGAAGTATAAACATCCAGTGGAAGTTAAAGTTGATAATACAATTATTAAACCACTGTATCATACAAGATACTTGGGTGTCATTATAGACAAGCAATTAAATTGGCGAAGACATCTCGATCATATCAAAACCAGGATAGCTCCTCGGATCGGTCTACTTCGATATCTATCGAGAACAGCATACGAACCCAACAGCATGACAATGATCAACATCTTCAAATCAATAGCACGCTCAATCATCATATATGGTCACCCGGTACTATTAACTGCTGATCAAAATGTATGGAACCGAATACAGATCATACAAAATAAAGCACTTGGAGCTGCACTAGGTCTACCAATTTACACATCAGTCGACTACATCCACAAAATTAGTAATATTCCAAAAATCAAGGATTATGCAACAATATTACTAAAACAGTTCATCCAAACAGCAACTGAAAAAAATGATATTACAGCGAAGAAACATCTCCAAGACGTACTCGAAAAAATTCTATGAAAAAAATCACCTTCATACCAATATAACATCATCCTCGAGAAATTTGACTATTGTTGGGTCAACCGAGTCTGTACGAAAATCGTTATATTGGACTCGCATACGTAGAGCTTGTCTCATATACAGCGAGAAGTGAGTCAATTTATTTGCTGACTCATTTTTCTTCACTCAGCTATTTTCGTCCTCTTTCCTTTATCTCCATATTATGCACGAAGATGAGTCAGTCTATTTGCTGTCTAATATTTTTTCACTAAGTCATTTTCGTTTTTGTTACTTATTCTTCATATTATGTATGAAGATAAGTCAATTTATCTGATGACTCGTTACTACATTCCGCTACTTCTGTTTCCTATCGTTTACTTGTATTTGCATTATGAAACAACGATAATACAATGAAGACCAACTAACGTGATACCCACCATAGACCGAAACCGAGTCGAGTACTCGGCAAATCGACTCGACTCGACTCGACCCAAGTCGAGTCGAGTCGAGCCGAGTGGACTTTTTTCAAATATGTGTCGAGTCGAGTCGAGTCGAGTCAGACCTACATTTGAGTCGAGTCGAGTCGAGCCTGATTTTTTTGGCTCGTTTCGGTCTATGCCCACTACTACGAACACCACATTATCACCACATCATATACAGCAATATGAAACTACCAAATTATACTCCAAGACAAAAGACTGATGTCATGTGTCTCATTTTTTTTCTTTTCTTTCTCAGCTTTTTTTCTGACAATACTGTACGTTGTTTTGTTTATGTTTTGCTTTTGTTGTTATGTGCACGTATTGTCATTTTTCCATCAATAAAAAGTGATGTTACCAAAAAAAATGAAGAGCGAAAAAAAAGACAATCGAATTATTTTCATTCTATTATATAAATATTATAAAAGTATTTCAAGTTGATATTCTATTATGTTGATCAAATATGATCGGTGTGCGTTGTTGATTGAAATCGTTAAGAATTCGAACACCATGTTGCTGTTGTCCTTGATATGGATAAGCTATGGATTGCTGATAAGAAACCTGCATATGATTAGTATTTATTGGCGGTGAATGCATGGATCTTGTTATTGGTTGTGGTGGTAAAAATTGTGACGATGTTTGAAAAGTTTCATTTTTCTGATAATGTTGATTTTTAATTTCACTATGCGGATCTTGACATCGATATGTATTCCAATTATTAACTGGCTCGTTCGATACTTGCTGATGATTTTGCGAAATATACGAGCCTTGATTGAGACCACCATGAGATATGGAGCGAGATATATCTGTTGGTATGGGTCGAACATCATTATTGGCATTGTCAGAATATAGTTGAGTATCAGAACCGATACGTTTTCGTTGTGTAAAATCAACTGATGAATTCCAGTGTTTTGGTAGATTAAATGATGTTTGTGTTGATAGTTGCTGCTGATTTTGGTCTTGCTCTTGTTCTTGGTGCTGATGTTGTACAATAGTAGTAGAAGATGGTGCGAGACGACCATTAATAGCATGCGCTAATTCGCGAATATCACTATCATTTATTAATTGTCGATTAAAACTATTTGAATTCGTTATAAGAAATTGCACACGTCGACCAGTTCTTGTTAAATATTCATAATGACGTTGTGGTTCAAGAACATGAATCTGTTGAATATTATGTGAAAAATTATCATTATTTGAAGATGTTCCTTGCCGAAATAATATTGACGATCGTAATGGAATACGTGGTGGAGGTGGTGGAGGTTCTTCACTATTAATTTGATGTTGATGATAAGATGAAGTAATTGGCGATTTTTGTTGTTGAGAATGATATTTTGATAATAGTTTAGGATCATCTATAATATATTCTTTAATAATTGTTCCATCCGGTTGAGGAACTTCTCGTGCATGTACACCTGGCATTTTAATCAAATCTTGAACACCATCGATATTCAAAAGGTTTCCATCTTCGTCAAGTATTTCATATTGAACACGAGGTTGATGCGAAATGTCATTGGTTGATAATATAGGAGTAAATTGTTCTTTATGACGACGTATTGCTTCACCTTTTCAACAGAATGAAATGGTTTTAAAAATATAAAGCAAAAGGCAAATTAAAAATTACCTTGTCGATGAATTCGTCGAACTTCTTCATCGGCTTCATCAGCTGATTCTAAACGTCTCAATGAATTCGTTTTAGATGTTTCAGTTGCGATTGATTGTGAACGTTGATAACTATCATGTGTATTAATCGATTGATTTGGCGTACGTACTGAATTGTTATTATCAAAATTTATTCTTTGAATAGGTATTGATTCGTTGGATGCTCGTCTGTGTCTGGCATATAACGCATCGGTTTGTTTTCGCGTATTTTCACGTGCTGTTGTGTTATTACTATGTGTCGATGCTGTTAATGGTGATCCCATAACATTTGAAATGGGTTTTTGTTCAAAATTAGCTTTGATTTGAGCAAATTTATTTTTTAATGATTGCCGCTGTTGTTCATCATCAGAAATTGTTGTTGATAATGCTGAATCCATGGGTTCTGATGATGATTTGATTTGTTCTAATAAAGTTGGATCTTCAATAATATATTCTAGAAAAGAAAATTTATTTTTATTTTTTCATTGAAAAACAAAACAAAGCAAGTACCTTTGATAATAGATCCATCGGGTTGAGTTATTTCACGTACATTTGATGCAAAATTTCTCCAATTATTACCATATCGATTTTTAATGGTATCAGCATCAAAACGTTGAATATTTTTATCCTCAAAAAGACTATTGTCCTGACTTGTCATTGTTGATTAAAACAATTGAGTATTTACTGCTGATATTGAAAAATAAATATGGATAAATATAGATTCAATATATGCGAAGTTAGTCAATTGGTTTGATGAATAAATTTGTGTAAAAAGAGAGAGGAGCTATTACTGTGCATTAATGCGTGACGAATCACCTATTCAGATGAATGTTGGATACGAGTGAGAAAGCAGAGACTCTTTCTCTCTCTTCGTCACTCACGATGAATAATATTCACTCTTTTTATATTTGAGCCAAACGAGAAAATGAAAACGCCTATCAATGTGTCACCCATGAGACATAGTTGATTTTAATTTTCTTTTTGTAATAAGTGTTCATTAATAACATTCTTGATTTGATAATGATAAGGGACAATTATATCAGCACAGATTTTGGTTTTCTATCGAATATTAATCGTGAACATTTTATGACGATCATATATCATCTTTTTGAATTAACTAGGTTAATTGAGAGGATGTCCTTCATGTTTATAAATGTCATGATTTCTTCATGATCGTGACTGGTTACAGTATTTTTCATTCGAAATTAATAGACATTTTTAATCAAATACATCGTTAAATAGAAAAGTTTCAGTAAACATAAATCATATTTCATATTAATTTTGATGAATGTGAACAATGATTAATTCATATTCTGACGAATCAAAAATATTTGTTAGAGAAACACTTCTAATTCTAACATTCTTTCATAAATTTTAATATTCATACTCAATTGTATCGGTATCAAGAGAATCCGATTTATTTCCCTATTGATAAACAATACACGTACAGTTTTCATAGAATATTAAATGTGGAAACTTCGGATTTCATCCGAGAGTTATGTGTACTGCAAAAAGTACACGGGACATATGAGTCATTCTAGAATGTCTGAACACCAAAGTTATAATGAGAAACTAGGCACTTTGGTTTCTGGATGTAGTTTTTGTGCATTTTGAGACCGCTTTCAGACGATGTTTCGTTAGAAAGCTACGATTTAGTTCAAAACTAGCATCAGTTTCGGAATCAGCGTTAAAACTGAGTCGATTTATATATGTTCTGGATAATTCTGAGAAAAACGTTTTTTTTGAAAAATCCCTGTCTTCCCTCGCATGGATGGTCTGGTCAATAATGACAATTTTTTCAATAACTCAGCCATTTCTTGACGGATCCTTCTCATCTTCGAACTCGACTGATGACATTGATGAGACTGAACTGTGTAGAAACTTTCATCACGATCTGACTCTCCTTTCGACAGTTATCGTGTAAACGGTCGACCGGACATGCTGATCGATTCTAGAGTGTACTCACTTTTTGAGTACACACAAGGAAAGGAAAATAAAACCACCTAAAGAATGAAAACAAAATATATAACTTTAAATATTGTTTTTTATATTTCAAATGTTTCGATTTACTCTTAGTTTTTTTTCTTAATTTTTGTGTTTGTACACCAACGAGATCGAATAACGCTCAAACATACAAAAAAAACATGAAATGAAGGAAGAAGAATATAGATATAGATTTAAAACGAATCAGCCAACAAACAGAAACAAAGAAGAAACATATGGACTAATAACACAAAAGAAAAACAATGAAAATACCAAGCAAACCATTTTTTTTTCTTTTTTTTTGTTACAATAATATAAATGAATAAGAAAAAAAAGATGAAATATGCGTCGCGTCAACTTAGTTCATGGCTGCGTATTTTCTTTCTCTCTCCATCTTATATATTGGCATACATATACACAAACACAAAAAGAAACAGATTTACATAGAAACATTTAATATAATAATTAAAGTAAGAGTTGAAATATCTAAGACAACTTCTTCGTTTTGGCTCTATTTCATCATCATCATCATCATCATCATCATCATCATCATCATCATCATCATCATGAATTTTGTTTTCTTCATATTTCTATATACATAAAATAAGTTGAACACAAATCTGCAGAAATATAGAGAGAGAAATAAACTGAATAACAACCAACAGAGAAAAAAGAACTGAACAAAGTGAACTTAAGTGACTTTGTTTTGACAAATGAGCAAAAGAAAAAAAACTAGTAGAGACGACAAGAGAGAGAGAAAAAGACTTGTTGTGATAGTTTCTTTTTTTCCATTTTTCCAAATATATACATGTACAGTTCGAGAAAACAAAGAAAAAATAGTAAAGAAACGAGATGATTGTCCCGAGAAAAAGAAAAATCAAGTCGGATTGTTATTGTTACATCATGATCATGATTTTCTACATTCAAATAGTTGTGGATAGAATTCATTAACTGCTGTATTGATTCGTTCAACGCACGGTGCTGACCAGGATAACAAAACGAAATTGAGTAATTAGGAATTCAGCATTTTTTTTCAAACGATATTTACCTGTTAATGTTACACTACCAGTAGTGAAAACTTTAAGCACAGCCTTTTCGGGCAATCTGACTGTAGCTCCCGGGTGAATTTCAGGTTCGTAACTAAATAAATTTTCATAGAGAAACATAAAATTGTTCTTTTCTATTTTTACTTGACTGTATCTGAATAGGATCGACTCAATTTAATGATATCAATTGGCCATGGCATCATACACGTTGCTAGACAATTGACAACACGAAAATGTCGAAATTTGACTTTAAATCCGAGCCGTTGTAGCGATCGAGCAACACGTCGTGCGGCGCGTCGTGCATCATCCTCACTGGAAGTAATAAGTAGCAGTGTACACGTTAATGTGATACTACTACTAGTTTTCCTCCTACACACACCTTGTCGTGCCTGTTACTGTTACTTTACCCGATGACCAGATGTTGGCTGAACAATATGGATTTCGCATCTTCATCAATATCATCTATAATACAAGAAAAAGAAAAGATTAAGCTAGGTTTTGTTTTGAAACATACCGCTTGCTCGCGTTTGTAAATAACATTAGAGCCTTCCATAGCTATTTTACGTAGATTCAATTTGCAACCAAGCGCAAATGAACAAACAACATTATTGACGAAGATTTCGATTTCTTGATCTTGTGGAGGATTAATTAAACTAGTATTATCTTTACTTACTGTAGAGGAGCTTGTTGCATGATTCTAAAAATAAGAAAAATAGAAAACACAAAATTTCTTTTTTTTTCTTTTTGGTATTTGTTTATTTAATTTCACCTGTTCGTCACGTTGAATATGACTCTGAACTTGAGGTGTTATGTTCAGTACTTGGGATTGTTGTACATGAGAAGTATTTGTAACTAGAGAAAAAATGAAACAAAAATAAGAATTTAAACAACAAAACAAAAAACTCAAAGGAAATCATTTCACTTTGTCGTTGAATTGCTATAGGTGCTAATCGACCAAGAATTGGCGTATCAATGCAAATACCCGGCTTGAAATTGTTATTAGAAATACAACTAGGAGAATCTAAAATTTATATTTTTATTGTACAATTAATCAAATATATAAGAGAAAACTTTTACTTGATGATGTTAAAATTTGTCTAGGATTATTAAATATTGTTGTGTTACTATTATTTAAAATTGTTAGTGTTGGTGCTGATAATGATGTATGTAATGGTGATGATACAAGTCGTACTGTTTGCGGAGATTGAAGAATAAAATTTCCAGTTGTTATTGGATTATGCTGCTGCGTATTTGTTGTTGCTATATAAAGTATATTAGCATTTGTTGGCATTGTTACACCGATTGAATTTATTGGTACTGATGTTGACGAAGTTACATTCATATTACCATTTATAATTGAAACACCTGATGGTTGTTTAATTAATGATGATGTTGCAGTTGAAGTTAAACGCCAAGCTGGCGATGTCGTCGAAGATGATGACGATGATGATGAACCATTCACTGGTGTACTGATAAGTTGAAATGTAGGTGGAACAGCAGCAGCAACAGGACCACCGCCAGCAGATCCTGTCGTAGCAGCTACATTAGTTGTTGTAAACATTTCGTATTATTATTATTATTATTATTTATTTATTTATTTATTTATTTTTCTATGGGTTTTATTCAATGAGATGAAAAACAAAAGGAGGAAAATAGATTTGTTTTGGTTTGTCGTGTTTCTTATTTTTATCTGACAAAAGTTTCATCCAATTTGAAGAACGTCGTCAAAATTTGCACTTTTCGATACATGTGCTATTTGATTGACTTGCTGCTGTCGGTCTCGCAGCTGATCATTACGAACGTTCCTATATTTATACTCATAGGAAACCATGAGAAAAATATTTGTGTCTCTACTGGCAAAATGCATACGTGTTTTATTAATTGGTTTTTAAATCTATGATTTACCGAATTAGATCCAAAACGATGCATCAAAATAAAGTTTCTATCGAAAAATATTGATGGAAACAATAAAGAATATAGAAAAAATTTCTTTTCTAATTAAAAAGAAATTGTAAATCTCAAATGATAGAGCTTAGTAATAAATAAGAAAGATGTCAGTAATTGTTCATACAAGGGTTTTTCATAGTGCTAACGATAATTAATTACGACTAAACCTGCTGGCAAATTTTGTTGTATAGTTCAAACAAATATTCATAGATTATTTCCAATATCTCGATTTTACTTTCGAAATATGCAACATCATACAGAAAATGGGTCAATATTGTTAACGTATGGATATATCAACGGTTATAATGACTGTTCAACAAACACATGAGAAGATATGTTGTTCTTGACATCATCAGATTACTTAAGTTAAGTATGAACTTTAGATTGATCTAGAAAAAAAACTAGATGGTATTCGAGTTTCACTCATATACAAAATACGACGCGAAACTCGAATTCAATCGAATCTACATTAACATGGGAAAAACGAATAATCGGCATTACAATTCGTTATGAATCAGTATTCTACGAGTGAAATTCGAAATCTGCTCGGTTTAATCCCTTTCTATTTTGAATAATTTGAAAACAAAATTCAACTGTGTAGCTGATCGATATTTGAAATCTCGTGAAAATAGCTATTTTAAAATGCATCACTACGAGAACTTTCAACTTAGCAACATGTTGTCTTAAGACGTTGTCGATCGATTGAACGATTAATTATCTCTATGATTCATAATCTTAAAGTAGCTGTAAATGAATAGACTATTGGCTAACATCTGTTTATGTATGATTTGTCTAATTCGAATTATAGTATAAATGAAGTTCTCATTGTATAAGATGACTTCGAAAATATATGAAAAATTCGAAAAATCATGCCAGCACTTGTGTTTGTCAGAAAAATATTTTGCCGTTTATAAGTTTATAGATGAGATTGGACTTACCTGATATTGATCTACTTAAAAGCAGACCATATTATGCTAGCAGGAACACGTGAGATCACTAGGTTTCTACAGACACCCTTCAGAAAACTAACATATCCTCGAGGTAGTATGTAGACATCTCGTAAATATTCTAGAAGCGTCGCCTGATATATTCTACTTCAATACAAGCAAAACATACGATGCAATGGTATACAGTAGGATGCTAGTAGTTATCGCTATCATGTTACATCTGTCATCTAGCGTCTTAAAGTAACCTTTGGCATGTTACAGGTCACGTCTAGCGTATTACAGACATAATCTAGCATCCTTCAGCGTGCCACGAGGTTCCTCGAGCTTCTTAGTGCATCCCACAGGTATCATCTAGGACAATGGGCGCATCGAAAATGATGGTAAAAATGTCTCCTAGGAAACGACAAGGATCACCTAGCACATTACAAAGATTTTTTAGCATCTTAATGGAATTAGCAACCTAGAATAAAATATGAGGATCATTCATTTTAATTTTTAGTCTTTTTTCGAACATTTTCACAAAATTTTGCATTTTAAGAAAGTTACGACTTTTTTGCTTTCATATAAAAGAAGCATTTTTTTGTGCATACTTCATTTGTTAGATCACAATAAGTTTTTACCAATGCATATAATAAATGTATTGTTTGACACAGAAGACGCTATATTCTAATAGATACTTGATTTTGATACTAAAAACTATTTCAATCACAGATAATAAATATTTTTTTATTGGCCTGATTTAACCATATCATCGAATGATTGATACTGCCCGAGGTTTTTAGAATATTCAAGAAGAGCTATTCATTTTTTGATTATTATCGATATGAGTCATACGAATCTTTCACATTTTCTTATTATCCTGATAAAAAACTATCTTTTTATTTATTGTTTTAAAATATTCGAAATAAAAACAAAGTATAAAAAGAAAAAAAACTCTGTCACAAAAAATTTATCAATATTTATATAAAATTAAAATTAAAATGAAATTTCTCCTGGTGATTCAAGATAGTTATTTCCATTACCATCATCGTAGTATATAATTTGTCCAAGAAAATCTTGATGACGATTTCTTCGAGGATTAGTATCACGTATAGATGGATGAAAAAAAGAATCATTAAGCATTTCGGCAGAAAGAGAATTCGTTCCGATTGTTCGAGGTATTGAACGTTCATCCTGCGCATGATTACATTCAGAGCTATCAAATATTCGATTTATGTCCACCGTCCAAGATGGTCGAGAAAATTGTTCTAGAGGATTACTTGGACGTACCACATCATTGGATAAAATTCTTGGTTTTGAACTTGCCATTGCTAAATTAATTGTTGGTATAGGCTTTTTCAAACTGTCTTCATTACGTGATCGAAAATATGATATGATAATTTTTTCAATAGATTCTGAGCGTTGAGCTGCTTCTTTTTCTCCTAAACGACGATAGTTAGTTAAACGAATTAAACCTGTTGCATTGTTCTTTTCGAGATCTTTCAATGGAGAAAAATTACAAAGTTCAAGAGTCGACCTAAAAAAAGCATAGAAGTTTAATAAAAAAACGAATACAATCAAAAAGATGAAATTATACCATCGGTCAAAATAACCTCGATCAACCCGATTTCCATGCCAATGATGGCATATATTTACTGGAATAAAACCGACACAAGTACCATTGCCAGCTAATTGAGCAACGCGTTGGCCCCATATTTTAGCTAAACTTCGATAATCTTCATGTGCACTATCGGGAATAGTTTCTTCAATACGATTTATTAATGCATATGCAAAATGAATATCGCCTGAACCAAGTATAGAAAAATCGATAAGACCACCCATTGCTTCAAATGTAACTCGACGCATAGC
Source organism: Rotaria magnacalcarata (assembly GCA_900239745.1). Lineage (NCBI taxonomy): Eukaryota > Metazoa > Rotifera > Eurotatoria > Philodinida > Philodinidae > Rotaria > Rotaria magnacalcarata. The sequence goes on from OENM01000204.1 coordinate 84,396, forward strand.
CCAAGCATAACCAGGATGAACAAAACATTCTGATGAGCGACGCGGATCAATACGGTGGCCATGACGAATTGCATAAACAAATGAATAATCTTGACGTAAAATTTGGCTTTTGCCTGACGGGCCCAAAAATGAAGATAATTCAAAAAGTTGAACAATAGGAAACTGTTGCAATTGGTATATTGCCATATGAGCCCAGTCCAAACGCTAAGAAATCAAGTAAACATACTATAGAGTGAAAAAAATCCACAAATCCAATCATTTTGTTAAACCTATCGTAGTAGTAAACGTAAATAACACGGCAAACAATGAAATTCGATAATTATTGTTTCCATAACAAATATTTTCTCTCTCTTCAAAATAGGACATCTCATCAGCAAAAGATATTCTTATATTGTAATACGATATTTGAATGGAGAAAAAAATTCTTAGACCGATGTAAAAATTCGATACCTAATCAAAACTGTGTAAACTAACCTCGAATTCTATATCTGCATCAAGCCAAGCAATATATTCTACGTAAGCTGGCAAACGTTTAGCAGCAATATTTATTAAATTTTCTTTTAACCATAAAACGGATGGTGCTTCTATTTGTAGATGACGCGGATCACTTTCTCTTGTAATTTCAAATTTTTGTTTTGCTAAACCTAATGTTTCAGATTCGGGAAATATACATTCGACAGTGAGTAAAGTAACACCTGAACGCGTCATATGTTCATCAAATTTATGGTACGATTCATAACGTGATCTATATTTGATTGGATTAAATAAAACAGTTATCACACCAAAATGATTTAAATCATATTTAGGCACATGTAATTGAAGATTACGAGAAGAACCATGCCCTTTTGATGCATACGAACCCATTTTGTGTAGAATAGATGTTGGCAAATTGTTGAAGTCGTTTTTTTTCTTCCGTTTGCACAATTTACACACACACACACACACACAGTTACTTACGTCTCAATAGCGACAGAATGACACTTGACTGATTTCGGCACAGTCGTAAAACAGAATGAAAGAAAGACATGGGAATCTGAATGCTTACCTTGCAAAGAAAAAAATCATGAATTTTCTTGCGGTATTTTTTCTTTCGGATGATTTTCGTTTGTCTGTTCGAGAGAGAACGATTTAAATAAAAGACGATACAACTAGAACAGCTTAATGGTCATGTATATTGATCTTTAAGCCTTAAATAAAAACAATAAAAGAAAACGACGTAGAAGATGAAATATAATATTTCTAAGTTGCCTTTCTTAATAACAAGGTTGTTCTCTTTCATTTTTTCCTTTTTCAAGTAGAAATATTAATGCACGGAAAAATGCTTTTTCACCGTTATTCTCTCTCAAAGAACTAATAAAAAGGTGCAATTCTTACTCTGAAAAAAAAATTTTTTTATAGCTACATTAATTCTAGTAGGCATAACATTGCGACTTGCTTTATGGATACGAAACAATCATTTGTGTGCAATATGCTTCAATGATTGTGACGTATTGACAGAAGGAATTCGAAATCGAAATATTGACTTGGAAGGGAATAAGGCCGAAATCACACTGAAAAAGATAAAACAAAATAAGCGACGCGATAGGTCTATTACGATTTAAGTCATCTTTTTGAGATGACTTATTCGCTCATTCTGTTTTAATTCACTTTGAATTAGTCGGTGTGATTTCGGCCTAACATATTTACTCAAGCTATTTTCTAGGGTTCTTCAGGTAACTTTAACAACAAATCAGATAAGTCGCGCTTTTTTCTGTTCTTCAGTCAACCATATAAATAACAATAATACAGTTTATTCTTTAACTACAATTTATTAGTCATCAATGTTGCTTTCATATTTTTCGTAGCTTCCTTATTGTTCAATGTTATAAAATTTGGGTATTATACGATCGTGTGAGCCATTCATAAGAGACATTCGGAAAAAGCCTACTTTTGCTTACAACTCTTCACATAATCAGATATTGTCTAGTATTGTGATATAGGCCTTTCTTTTTCGACCTCTGCACTTTCAATTTTTTACTTTCTTTGTACTAAATGCTGAAACGAAGCAAAATATTTTCGGAACATCTATTTGTCTTGAACTCATCCTTTTGCCGCATTCAAAAATATTCGATTTCACTACTACGATGACTTTCGTCATATATCTCTTATGTATGAACCCGTTGTTGGATTTTATCAAGTGCTTGCATTTTTCTCGTGAGCGTACTCTTTTGTAAATCGGTTATAATAACAACTCTACTCAATCAAAGTCCTTGAATTGCATCTGTTTCATAAGCTTTATTAAGTTGTTTTTTCAAGAAGAATATGTATTGATTTGCTTTGGGCATTGATAAGCATTTACTTTCTAAGTATGAATATCATCAAAATCTATTAGGCCAAGTTTGTTCGGTAATGCGTTAATAGAACTAAGTCGTACCATTCAACTTGACTTTCAATATAGGAAGAAGTAAATTCACTGGATGAAAATAAGTACTATGATTGACATCTAAGTGCTTTTCGAAATCGCCCATTTTTTTCCAATAAGCACATGTTCCAATATTGACATTACACTTGATAGAACTTTTAAATAGAAGAAACCTTTTACTGACATTGTTTCTGTCGTCCTACTCATGTAAATAATTATTCATAAAAAAAACATCGTTATCGAAACATATGTATCAGTGAAAATTCTAACCTATTCAAGAGCAATTGAATGAGTATTCGTAATATGAATTTTGTTATTATTCTGTACTTTTTTAATATGTTAAGTAATTTATACATCATTGCCTATATTGCGTCCTATTATAAGCATAAAAGCATGAGTTTTGGGCAGCGTGAAAACTCATAATATAAAAGTGAAACTATTTCATTATTAAGCAAATATTTATGCATGAAACCTAGCCATTATATTTCATCATTGTTCCCGTCTAATCATACAAAAAATTGCAGGACATTTGAATTTGGATTGAATACTTATGTTGTTGTTGGTGTTGGCGTCATGGAATGAAAAAAAACATGTTTACGTACAACACGAAGTAACTACGCTCGATGCTATGTTTAATTTCAATTGGATTTTCTTGTACTATGAGTCGTACAGGTTGACGCATATTGCAGAGAATTTTATTGATGCAGTTGAAGCACAAAGAATACTTCATTAAATAATCGAAAACAATGTCATTTTTAAATATGTAAATTAATAGTGATTCTATTTTTATCGTTGGCTTCATGCTATTGTATGTCTGTCATATCGATTTGAAGTATTTTTAAGTACTTAAAATTTAGTTTTGCATTATGGATATAAATGTCGAGAACAAGTTTTATCGGCTGGTGTCATTTGCATATATGATGCATCAAATCTGTATCATGTTCTATATCTTTATTCGCTCATTTTCCCTGTATATCACAACTAAATATTGTACTAAAACTAAAGAAAAAGAAAGTCTTGTAAAAATTGAGTCAATATACATTCATATAATCGTTGATTTTTTTAAACAATACAATAATGAATGAATCATGAGTTCAGCTTGTGTTTCCGTAGCATATTCCACTGAAATCAGCTTTTATATTGGCAAAAGCAGAAGAAATATTTTCAAATTTTGTTTTGTTTACGCTGCGATCGAATCATGAAAATAAAAATAAAATCCAGGAAATAAAAAGAATCCTCAATCATAATTTGCTGCAAGGCGATCGCAGACATATCATCAATAACAGAAGTATATTCTGACGTGTACGATATGCTCTCAGCTGTAATTTGATAATCGATCAAGCATTTTATGTTAATCTAGATATAAAAAAATGTCTGGGCAATGGAAAACTGAATTGATATTTGCATAAATTAGAGAGACAAAATTAATATAACTAATCCTAGAAACTGATGGTAAACTTGATATTAATAGTGTGAGGATATCCATTTTTCTCGAATGTCTGAACTTAATAATGAGCAATATCAAAGTTCATCTTATTTGGAATATTTTCATCTTAAATGTTCTAAATTTGACCCGGTGGATAGTATCGAACAGCTCAATGAGAAGGTAAATTTACTATAAAAATAAACGAACTTGCCAACGTAGTTCTAGTTGGTGTTAGAAATCCATACTCTCCAAAAAATTTGATAGTGATTGAGCAAAAGTAAGTAGAGAATATGAATACTTTAGTCATTTCATTTTCTTTGGTATTGTCAAAATATTTAAATAGGCATAGATCGAAATGAGTATCACAATGTCGAAATCTACTTTGTAATGTGATACAAACTAATAACAACCAACAATAACGTAAATTAGAAATAAGTTAACCTTAAATGGTCAACTAACTTGCATGTTCATTGAAACAAAGAACAAACTTGCAAAGCAAATGAATTTGATATTTTCTCGGACACAATATAAAAATCAAAGGATTGATATTTAACCAAGAGTATTTTTCAAGAATCGGCTCGATCAAGAAGCGTAACAGGGGAATATTTTCTGATAGAAATATATGTATTTTGTTTTATCATTAATTCCGCTAAATAAATTCAAGCGAATGAAGCTTCGAAGGATAATAGTCGTAGCTGGATGACAACACTGATTTTTGTTGTCGCTTCTAAATGATGTAAAAGAAGTAATGAAATATACTCACAATTAGTTTAGTTCAATGTCATCTTATGAGCTTTGATCATTTATTTATTAGATTCATAATAAAAACAGAAACAAATGATTTATTGTTCTCGCTGAGTTTCAATGATCATAACTAGTATTCTCTTTTTTAGTGCCGCGATCGATGATACAAATCCGTTGAAAGCTAAATCATACGACGATCAATCGTAGTAATAATTAAAATACCCTAGAAAATAACAATAATATTATTAATTATTTTGTGAATAAAATATTGTTATATTAATGATGCTATTAACTGCAAATTAATAACGTTAGAAACCCATAAGAGAAACTGAATACTATTTCAAAAATTTAATAATCAAACCAAGAAGATAATGACTCGAAGACAAAATTGATTTTGAGCAATTTCAATCTAAATGATACGAATGGTTTAAGAAAAAGTATTTACAAAAATAGATACAATTAAAAACAATATTGTGTCATAGATTTAATATATGAAAAAAATAAAAGGAAACTGTGCATTATGTGGATTTAAAATCGAAGATTTTCATTGTTTTCTTTCTGAATAAAACTATTTGTCATTGAGAAAGTACAGAAACTAATCGAAATCTTAAATATGTGACAGCTCGTAAATTGATGAATGCATGTGGAATTAGTGTCAATGTAATTAATGTAATTGTAAAATAATTTAGCTTCTATTTTCTATTGATTCTAGACACGCGTATCGTTAAGTCTGTGTTGTGTAGAAACATTATCATTTTTTCTCTTATCTTTTTCATTTGTTCATGTCAGATATATTGTCTGTGCAAGAATTAGTTCATAACGAAAATGATAGGGTTTCTCTACGATGTTCGAACTCATAAAGTTCATATTTTTCCAAACAATAAACTAGAGTTTTAAAATTTTGATTTTACGGGCAAAACTTTAAGCAGCGACATAGCTGGAAGTTATTATCATTAAGTTACAGAAGAAAAACTGCAATCTCTGATAAACTATTATGCGAAGTGTTTCTTTAAGTTTCACAATGTTTTGTTGATTTTATTTACCATTCTTGTTTATCAAGCGTATTTGAAACTTGAAAAAACATTCCTATACAAGTTAATAAAAAAAACTTCTGAAAAAAACATGTACGACTGTATCCATATGCAATTTTTTCTGGAATAGTTGCATGTACACACAATTATATATACACCATAGTATAAAAATCTTTTTTTTTGTATAATTCATGTCGTAGAGCTTTTTGATATATTATTTCGCTAAAGTAACTTTTCATCAATCAACGATAATGGCAAGTTCAAAGCACTAAGAAAAAGCCCATCAAACTACTAGGCAGTGTTCAGCACTTTGTCTGTTTTCGCTAATATGAACACAGTATGTTCATTAGTTGATGGAATTCAACAAATCTTTTCAGCGATATGATTGGTGAAAAGAGTCTAGACAATCGGATTCGCCTGAAAACAAAGATAGTAGGATTTTCCCGTTGATTTCTGTTAATTATCACTATAGTTAGTGTACGAAGATAAACTAATTTTTCAAAAGCTGACAAAAAATCGGCGATATTTTAATGAGCAATGATAATCATTCTCTATCTCTGTCAAAAATTGACTTATTTTGTCAAGATATGGTAAAGATATTTCATTATTTTGTTTTTCGATAGATTTTCAGAGCTTGTGGTATTTAAGCATAAATAAAATCGTTCGTCGAATTCTTTTTCTTTTCAAAAATGAATGTAATCGTTGGTTTCTCATCTTGAACAGATGAGACAAAAAATCAATTAAATTTAGAGTCGGGTGACCTAATTCTGCCGGTAAAAAAAATATTTTTTGTATTTCTTTTATAACTCGAGTTATGCATATTGTAGAAACTTCATTGTTTCTTTCCTGGATAAAGCCAACATTTCTCTATCGAAGGATATAAGATTGTTGACAAAATAATAAACAAATCACACCAGAGAAGGGTGACAATACGGAGGGGGCCAACGTACATTCAATTCTCATGTATTCCTAATTCTGCCGATTACATGGAAAACTGCAGTAAATTTTAGAAAAAGTTTATTATTTTTATGAAGCTGATAGAATATATGTTAGAACTAAACTATATCATTCGGTTCGTCTTGACATGAGCTATCTGCTGATATGTTTTTCTTGATGATCCATAAAAATTATACACATTTTTTCTTGTGAAAAGAGAAAAAAGTGACC